>RXPK01000206.1:1250683-1559499 GCA_004143645.1 Protaetia brevitarsis
TTTTTTTTTTTTTTGTAAATTTGTTGCAAATAATTAGGTCATGTTAAAAACGTGTGTAACACTAGATAGATATTAGCATACATATATAGTATAGTATAGTGGCTTAAAGTCGTCCTACAATTATTGTTATCTGTTATAGATACATATTGTAGTTTCAGATCGACAATTCAGCAAATATATTCACGTTAATAATGAGATTTCCATCTTAAATTCTCATTAATTTATTCTTCCATTTCTTGCAAATGTTATCGTTTCATTGTTGATGTAGAACTATCATATTGCCACAAAAGTCAAGTTGGACAGATTATTCTTTCTAGGTGTGACACTTCTAATGTTCCTGAGTATACTAATCAGAAAGAGGTTCATGTATGAGATAACTCATCCCACCATTCAATAAATCAGTTTTTATGTAAGTATCCATAAGAAAAGACTTATGTATGAAGTGTAATATGACATCAGTGAAATTGATCTTGAAAAATCGTAGAAAAGAAAAGGATTATAGGTGAGACAATAAAAAACTAATTCTGCCTGAAAAGTGAATGAACATTATGTTTTTCATGTTTGTACACATATCTATTCTTTCTTCTGATGGTAAGTCCACCTAAAAAATATACCGTGACAGGAACATCACAATATGTTAAAGTAACTTGAGTGACATCAGGAATACTTACATAAAACGAAAAGGATATTGCTTCGGTATTTCGTAAGTGTAAACACTGAAGGATAAATAAAGATTGCTGTGGTGCTGGTTGAATTGAAAATGGGAACTGAAGCGAATATATGTATACCTAACAATGAGACCGTTCTGTTGGGACTACATTTCTATTTTCATCTATAGTATAGGTTATAGTGGCTGCAATATTTGCCAATTGCTTTTTTCGTATATACGTATAGATACAAAGTGCATTTCGGAAAGGTAACTTGACAACTCTCGCCAGAAGTATTTCGCAAACTTTGTGTAAACGTTCGTTTCATAATGTTAGTAAATGCTGCAAGTTAGGTAGTTACTACTACTGCAGGAACAAAATAAGTACATAACTTTGAATCTATATTCTACAAAAAAAAAATGTATTAGAAACAATATTGAAAAAGTTCACTTTTTACTGTGAATCCGTATAATAAGGTTTCACCTTCAAACATTTATTTTTCCTTTAGTTAAGGAGGATATATCACACTTGAATTCCCGCGGGATTACCACTACAAAAAGTTTATAAAAAGTTTTAAGATAGATGGGATAATATTCGCACATAGCGGGTAACTCAGTTCAGATCGTGGGCTTTTATATGCTCCAACATTTTCCTCTAGAGATATTAGAAATACACTTTTTAAAGCTGTTTGAAAATTGTTGGTAAATAAAACGGTATATAGGAAAGTTTTATACAAAATCGATAAATGCGTGTGACGAATCCATTTTCAGGCATCTACATTTTATAATACGGGGACGCTATGGAATCTATTAAAAGTTTTATGACTAGAGATATACGCCGAAATGCAAAAAAAAAAAAAAAACATGCTATAAACAGGCTGCAATTACTTTTGTTGTTTGGCAGTTATGTAGATACTAAAATAAATATCGTTGTAAATATGTTTCGGTAACACAGATATAATAAAAGAATTCTGGTTAAGTTATATAAATATTTTCTTGCATTGCTTTAGTTTCGTACGCAGGAAATGTCTATAAAATCCCAATTTATTAATTACAGTGTATTATTGCTCATAATAGTAGGTTTGTCATTGAAACGTGCGTGCAGTCCAGTGAAGTTTGTGGTAACCTGTTTTCAAATGCATAATCATTAATTATTAGAAAAGTGATACAGAACCAGCAACTCTGAGCTCAGCATGCTTCTAGTAAATTGCTACGTAAAGCGTAATTTATTTTTTCGCTTTCTGCTCAATAATCAATGACTCGTTCAGCTTCTACTTCAAGGTTGATTCTCAATATAAGTTCCGCCCCTTCATACCGGTGCGTAAAATATTCTTTGCTGTACTTATATGTGTGCACGTACCTTCCTTTCCGTTTACACACCGTTTTAATCAACTCTGCTCCACATAGGTACACTTTATTTACGAACGCTAAATAATTACAAATCATTCTAGCCTCGTACTCCACCTACAGGTACTACACGAGGCTACTCATTCTAAGTACTATATGGATTCCATAACAATTGAAATGTTCCCACTCTAATGGAATAATTTTCCTATGATTGTTAATAACAAAAATATAATACAGTAGCCTTGCAACTATGTGAACACTCCTTTATGTGAAACGCTGAAATATATGAAAAGCCAAAATTGTGATTTGTGCGCAGAATCACGAGTTTACTGTAAATCGGTCAGCTATCAGTTGTTATTGTTATTTGTTATTATATATTATATTGTTATCTCCCAGCATTTGCCAAGGACTAAGAGAAAACCATGGGAAAAATCTTACTCTGGGAGCAGGATCTGGGAAGAAGTTTCAGACATTGTACTGGTAGCTGGCAAATTATCATTATCCTTCTGAGTTTTGAGGAAGCCTTCGCATCTCTCAATTCCGATGGCTATACCGTCTTCAGGTAGCTGCTCCCTCTTTCACACATCATGAATTTGAACTTGAAACATGATAGATGCGATTGACCTTAAGTCATTTTACTCGTAGTAGCAGAGAAGGTATCCTGAAGATAACAATATACTGACAGCAAGTCGAGCAAATCCACACATGAGCCTTAGAGAGTTAACATCTGAGTTGAATATCAGCCCTATGAACCGAAGTTCCTGCACACACTGAAGGAAAGTGATCGTAATAAAAGATTAGGCTAGTGTTATTGGCTTAGAGAATTCTTTTGAATCACATACATTTTCCCAAGAAGATTATGCTTACTGATGACTACATTTAGTACTAATCGTGTGATATTTTTTTCAAAACTGTAGACACTGGGCTAAAGATAGGGATTAGTTGAAGAGGCTACATTCGAAAATTAATTAATTTAATTTAATTTTGAAAATTATCATTATAATTAATTGAATTACAAAAAATTACCTTCATATATTTTTAATTGATTGTGATAATGAATTGAAAATATGATACTAAATTTCCGTACTACACTAGCATCAAATTAAAAATTGAACTTGTAGGTATGAACAAAAATAAATTTGACATTAAATTAGATAATCTTTTTGCTTTAATATTACTCCAATATCAAATTAGAAACTAAACCCGTAAATATTAAAAAAAAGAAACATAAGAACGCGAATTTTGTCACAAAATTCAGCATACGCGGTTAAAATAACATTCTGAGAAACTTTTTCCTGTAACTTTTGTTGATATCTCGTACGCGAAGCAAAATATCGAGAATTGGCCTTGTTTGTGAAGTCGTAGTAGGCTTAGTTTCAAGTTCACATTTTAGTTCAGTATTTGAAAAAATGTGACTCGTCCATCTCTATGACTGTGCAAAAAATCAAACCTATTCTCAAAAGAGAAGAAAATATAAGCATGTCTTCACACTAAATGCGACGCACTGTATATTGTTATTCTACTAAATGATTGTTGTTTTACAACTGTATATATAGAGCACAATATTACAAAAAGATTTGATTTGAAATGGTATAGTATATAATTTCAACTCTAATTTTCTTTATAGAACAAATAAATCGATTTTTGGTTCTTTAACAATTCATGGATAAGAAGCAATAAAAATTATTTTTTTTAACATTTTTTTTTTTGGTTTATTTCGCTTTTACTCCACTGTGCGCTGCTGCCAGCAGGTATGCTGTATAGCAAGGTTAGATAGATCTAAAAAGGAATGACTATGGTGATAAAGTCAATATATTTTATAATTTGAGTAAACTTACTAAAATGGTGGGCCCATCTATAACCGTATACAGGAAAGGAATCTGTACAGTTATTTTATACTGTAGCTAGCGTCAGATGTATATCACAAAACAATAGAAATCTACACGTAACAAAATCGATGTTATTTACGTTTCCGAAGTACATCGTATTGATTTAAAACAAACAAAGCAAAACATATTGACATTCATCGTGTATATGAAATATATTTTAGGTTCGACAGAAAATATCGCCCAATTGTCACAGTGATTTATACGGTACTGTCGAGATAAGCAAGTGGGACGGTTTAATATCGTTGCATTTTTCAAACAAACATTGTTCTAGTCACGTAAATCGGAAAGGAAAGTGATTTGGCCTAACAGATAACGGGGAAAAGTATCGGTGGTTTATGACGTATTGCTCATAAATCCGTTCTATGGCCACGATGGCTGTATTTATTATCATGAAAATAGATTGCGCCACTTGGCACGCAGATTACCAAAACCCAAGATGACGACCTATTATATGCATGTAATTTTATGCGGAAGTTATATGATTGATGCCCGGTTATTGAACTTATTTTGCATCGGCGATTATTCTTTAGCGATTACGAAGGGTATAGTGGCGAGTTTCTCGTGCAACGGATGGCGCAGATGCGCCACCGGTGTTGCCTAATCCGTACTAATCACAGCTGTTTATCCCGTGATATGAATTTATCTCATAACACCTGTGCATAGCCCCAGCAGTTTATCTTATGCAAAATTCACCCCTCACCAAAACCGAGTTGTTGTGAGATTTATATTTCCTTGTGTACGAATAGAATTATAATATCATTTTGAATATTTTCCGTGGAGTGAAATAGTATCTAAGTAATAAATAATCTTGTATTAAAGACGTATGATTAAGTTAATAAAAAATTACTCTAAAAATTGTATATAAAGTATTACGAAACAAGAAAAAAAATTAAGTTTTCTATCTACCAATGGGAGATCGGCTGCAGCTTTTGACTGTTTCTCATGATATTTTACTCGAAATGGTTGAACGTGGTGTATCGCTTAGTTGAGTGCCTGCTAGGTGCTATAATCACATAGTAGCTTTATTCGCAGTTGGTGCAAAAAACTTATTGTAAAACTGAAATTCAATTAAATATTATTAAATAAATGGTTTGCACCTTAATATATATAAAGCAAAATTGATGACATTTGATAAGGATGCTCCGAACATCGTGATGTGTTTCCAGATGACTGTTGTTGAGTACGTGCAAGAAATGCCATTCTTAGGGATAAAAAATTGATTCCTCAATAACGTTCGAAGTCCATATTGGCTATTTAGTGCCCGAATTAAATTAAAATTCCACCTCTTATAAACCAATGAGGAGTTATATTTATATATTCAATTTCTATCACTAAGAATTAGATTGCCGTGATGGCCGTACGAGGTGCTTTTTTTACTATGAATTTGTATAATATAAGACTTCTATGTCATTAACTATTCAATTTATAGTTTAATTTTAATCATTTAATATAATACCTTCTTTTATATTAATTGCGTATATACCAATAATATGCACTATTTATTGTTTTATAACAGGTGACATGTGACAACCTTAAAGAGTATAAGGCCTCCTATTCAGGGTGAGTACACTTATTTGCAACACTTAAATTAATTAAAAACTCTACTAGTATATTTTATATTATTAAATCTCAATTTTAATTAAAAATAATATTCAAATTTCCCGCTATCCCGTATGTTAAATCACTCTACACAAGATACCAACTTGCAGATATGAAAAATTCAATGTAATCTGCCCCGGGATCACAATACTCGCAGCTCGACTCGAATCCGCCATTTTTTATCGAGAATATAAAAATTTCATTCACGAAACTCGATTCGTCTTGACTCGTTTTACTCGACTGCAAGGGAACTTGCGAGTTACATTTGTAGTTGTGTGTTAGATGACATCATCTCTTTCTATAGTATTTTGCATCTCGGTTGAGTGTGTTGGTCTTCATCTTCATGTTGTTTTGCGTGTTATGCTTGTTACGTTGTTACTGTCAGGGTAGTAGACAAAGATTGAAAGTAGATCAAAGTTAGTGAATCCATTTGTTGTATTTTATTCACTTTCCATTAATTCACCGAAATGCTACCTGTCTCCAGAATATGTGTATAGATGAAGAAATTATGAAGAATATATTCATCTGGTGATGCAAATAATGAAGAAGGCATTACTGTACGTGAGGACATTGTTCATAATTATTTTCAGTAAATACTTTATTTTGGTTTTGATGTATATTTTTTTATTATTTTAATATATATAAATTTTTAAAGAATGTCATTGAAAACATTTATTTCATAATATCAAATATCACAATGATTCTCTATATTTTGTAACTGAAATACTTATTCAAAAAAAATTTTTACAACTTAAATAAAATAAATACTCTAGAAGACGTAGGTCGCGGTTAAAGAATAAAAAGACATTACTTCCCAATACTTTTCATTTGGATTAAAAGCTGTTCTAAAAATGCACACTACAGTATCTCAAAAATCAAGGCAATTTTTACAGCTTTTGCCTAATATTACATCAGAAAAATTATTTACGGTATGTTTGGAGTATGTATGTGATATTAAATTAATAATCTGTTTATCAACACGTGATCAAAACAAGACCAAAATACAATAAAAATGGAATAATGCCCGTTCGTAACAACTAAACATGAAAAAACCATGTACAAACCACGTACAAACGCGCACGATTATGCAAAAAGGCCTTTGTAAATTTTATCGCAAATGTACGAGAATAATCGAATATTGTCAAAACTTATTCGGTCGAATATCGTGAATGTTTCGCTGAATACGAGTGGATTCGTACTCGAAATATAATAAAGTCAGCCGAGTATCGTGATCCCGGAGCTGTCATTACAGTTAGAATATCTAACCTCAAAATTTAGGAAATGCAAAGCACTTTATACAGAAATTTAAACGTTAATCATGTCAAATACCTTCAATTCTTGTTAACATACATCAAAAGCTACCTTAAAGGAGAATTCCACGCAGAGACAAACCAAATACGTTGAATGATTTCGGAAGTGTCATCAAACGATAGCATGTAGGTTTAGTTGCTTTATAACTACATAAATTTTCAATATACGAGATAAAATAGACTATAGAGTTGCTTTTTTCTTTCGTGGCAAGTATTATTTGAATTAGTTATTTCAGACATGAAGTTACATTGCAATTCAATGCATTACGGTGGCTTGATTCAATTCACGAACGTGTAGGTAACCAAACCGTCATATTACGTATATATTTTTAAAGGAATAAGAAAGCACATAATGTAATTAGAGCTGTGATGTATCTAGGTGAATTTATGTATGTATAAAAGAATAATTCTTGCACGGAACCCGGCAAATACATCATTAGGATACACAGAATATGCAAATGAAGTAACCGGAACAAGTGCGGTTGACCCAGTCCTATATTTGTATAGTACTATCATTCAACAAGAAATTCTAGACTAAATAAATATAACCAGTTTTGGACTGCCTGGAAGGGGATGTCCATTAATAATAACCGGAATAGTGGTTGAGGGATCCTACCTTGTTGTTGAATATATTACCATTTTATGCTAAAAGGGCGCGTAAGGTATATAAGTGTATTTCAGGAATGAAACGTATACTATTAAAATATAACCAAATAAATTAAGTTGCTTAAGCTATGTCATTGTTTTCCATGTCACTCATCGTTCTGCTGAAATTTCTTAAAAGGGGTAGAGTAAAAATTGGCTTTTAGTTGCTCATGCTTTTTGAGGTATTGACATAAATTGCTTAACGTGCTGTTAAATCTAATGCGCGTATCTTCCACAACAAAAAAAACAAACATTGTAATAAAAATATCATAGTAACACTATATCAATCTACAACTCACAAAGTTTAATTTTTTATCTAAATTTTCTCATTATTTATGTTTCCTAGTCCCTTAGATTTCATACGAAAGCTTTTTTTTAAGTTAGAGTGGGCACCTATAGTCCAAGCACTTGAGCTAGGTGCTCATGGTACCGTCCCTATTAAGTCTCTTACTTCCACTCGACCTGTGTTGTATAGATGCTTTTTCAGGGGACAGTGTCCAGTTACCAACGCAGTAATAGTTTTAACTTCTTATGCTAAAGCTTGATTGTGCTGGCGTGGAGAAAGTTTAAAAACTATCTACGTATCCACTGATTTCGTTGTGTCTTGACACTAGCAGGTATATACAGACGAAACTTGGTATCAAACATATTTGCAAAATATGTAATATTGTAATTATATCTGTAAAACACTGTATAACTCTTCTAATAAATCGCAACGTATTGCTCCTGCTGGGAGAATATATTAATTATATTTCTAATACTTGGTGATATTGTCAAGCTTTTATGCGGTCTAATGCGGAGATTAGAAGAACCATGAGAGAATCATTAAGGAAGTTTTGAGATTGGTGAATACACCTGACACAAAAAAAGAAGAACATTACCATTTAGGAAAAGTAGTAACATTAAATAAGGTTAGCTGGCCAATTAAATCGATCAAACCAAAGAAGATGTCACCAACGATATATTTCCAGTATTCTTGCAGTAGGAAAGCACAATTCTCCATTCGGTTTTCAGAGCTATCCTTTCTCAGAACAATTTCTGAGTGTTTCCCTAGTTCCTTTGAAGAGTTTTATAAAGTCACCACGCAGAAATAATTCTGCCAGGTAGGCCCTTCACAAACACCTAAATGAATATGGAATACGCAAGTCCATGGTTCTTGCACTACAAATCTAGTCTTCAGGATACATACTAGAATCTAGTATAGCAATAGCAGCACTTGTGGACCTAGAGGAGGGGAGAATGCGTTTAATAATACAATTGCTTGGGACGTTTCAGCGCCACCGTTTCATCGCCGCCATTGCAACGCCGTCGATTTAGCGCCAGGACATTTCAGCGCTGACCGATTCAGCGCCGCATTATTGAATGGTTGACCTATAGATAACTTGATAATTCATTCTTATGGACAATTTTTATTTCTTGTGTATTTGGTTACAAACTATATATGTATATTATGTAATATTTTTCGAATTTATTGCGATTGGTACCAATTATTTTTCCGCCTATAAACACAACACATAAATACAATTTATGTAAAGTAATGAGATCTTATGCAGATCGCCTAGTGAGCTTTGATGAATGGAATTTTGTTTTAAGAATAAGAAAAATTTTTTCAGACTACATCTAAAAGAAAAATACCAGATAAAACAAACTTTTCTCTTATTGAATAAGATATTTAACTTAAAATTTGTAGATTTGTTTTGTAGATCACATTGACTATATTTTGCTATTGGCGTGAAACAAATCAACCGTCATATACTTATGTCCGCATAGCAAATATACTGCTGCCTATTCCAGCATTCTGGGGACTAGGATGCTATCGGATAGCATGGGTACTTGACTAATAAACGTTAACTAAAAAATGTTTAGGAAATGTTTAGAAAGGGTAGATACCTGGAGGCAATTTCTGTAACGAGAACCTGCCATTTTGTGTGGCAAATATGGTAGCTAAAAAGCAAATCAGTTTCTAGGTAGATCAGAAAGCGTTGCAATATGGAAAAAATAAAATACTGATTTGGTATATGCGATGGAACGCATTTGATCAAGACATGTCAGAACCAAAGAATTACTTAAGCTTGACCATTAAAATGACAAACTTAATTGTTTCTGTTGTACAGGTTATTGGAGATACAAAAAGTAACTACACAGAAAAAGCTGTGTTAGGACTGTGTTTTCTACTACCATCCAACCGTCACGAAAACCAGGCATGCGATTTTAGAGAAGGTGCATCTTTCCATAAAAGACTTAAATAGGATCTCATTCGACAAGATTCTAAGCTATCTTAAGAACCTAAACTTTAAAATAAAATCCGCACTGTAATATGTCCTAGTGACCATAGTGGACGAACGATTAATCTAAGTATGCGGCTACTTTTGCTCTTACCAGGACCAATACGTTGCGATTATGTCCTTCTATACATATGAACATTTTGTGTTTTCATAGAAAATATATTTCGTTTACTACAAATGGTAATATAGGGGCAGCTTATATAATAAGTGGTACAAGCGACGTTAGTGTACCAAGTTCATAACGCAACATTAAGCCTTCATATTTTCCTTCGTGCAGGCTACTAAGTCATAAACAATACGCTACTATTTTCCCTCTTAGAATAAGAAGAAGATATAGCAACAACGGAATATTTGGTTAAAAATTTAGTATTTATTTTGCATCGAAGAAGGTAAGATTCTTTTCTTTTTTTTTTTGAGTTGCAATCCAATAAATCACACTATGCACGCAAGTACTTAGATCACTGGCAGTATTTTTTGCTGACCTATGATGCTAATTGTGCTATTGCAAGCTATTAACTTGTAAATATTGCACGGATCTGATACTGCCAAGAAAAAAAGTATTCTAAAAATGCGAATCTGCGTGACTAAAACTTCGTTCTCACTACGAGGAATTGATATCTTCTTCTTTCTTACTTAGGCTTATATTGTTCTGATACTTTTTTCCAACCTTTTACGCTTTGGTAAAGAATAGATGTGCTTTGTTAATCTAATAATATTTAAACCGGTATAACCAGTATAAGCGTTATTATAGCATAGATCACATTTATGTTTTATTGTAAGGGCAAATAAAGTAATTTTAAGAGGGGTTTTTAAAAGACGTGGGTCAATAGATGGCGCTGTCTCAAATTTACAGCGCTAATTTGCAATTTATTGAAATATATCTAAATCTATACGAACGATTGTAGATATGTTGTTCTAGGTAACAAAGGATTTTTGGTTTTTAATTTTACTTAATAAAACGTAGAAATCGAGATATAAGTGCGGAAAAAAGTACCTTACGTAAGTCATAATGTAAGGGACTCGTCCTGCTAAATTACGTGTATTTTAATTATTAATAATAACGGCGGAGTGTTGAATTATTTTCGAAGATCAGTAGGGACCTATAATCGGCATGTTACCTATAACCTAACACAGATTGTGCCGAATTACTGAAAATGGAAACTTAATACTTGACTTTGCCGATAAGGTTGCGCGCTACAGACTTTAGCATACCTAACTACAACTAATTTGGCGGTACATTCAAGTTGGTCGTTTTACATACTTTTAATATTCAAGAGCTTTATTTGGGTATATATACCAACTATGTCATAAGTATACAGCCTGTAATAACTATACTATTACAGTCATGAAATATATGGTATACACACATATGATAAAATCTAGATATAATACAACACTGAAATAATACATAAAGATACTTTATTTATAAAAGTTATAGTATCTAAACAAAGTTATTCAAATGACATCTCTCTCACTGTGTTATAGCAGTTCAATACAACGCAATGAATGGGTTTTTGAGATCGCGTATGCAAATACTATTTTTTTTAAATTGTCAAGAATTCGAAATTTTACATCACTGACCTTAATTCACAATAAATCGTTAATCACTTTAATACAATTAAAACAAATGTCAGTGACCTTCTACAACAATCGTAATGAAAATAAAACAACGCACAAAATTAAACCAAAAACGAACTATAACAACAAACCACAACTGTAATACTATAATAACAACAGTAATAATCTTCAACATAAAACAACATGAACGGCATGGACACGCCTACTCAAAGAGTCATCAAGCACTGCAGTAAACTTTGTTCACATGTGCATAAACATGCGTAAAGTAAAACTGAGGACGTCGAGTGACGGAGATATTTGAAAGTTTTTGGGGCTAAAAATATTTGCATGTCTACCCATATCGTTCCGACTATTTATAATAATAAAAAAAAACATTTACCACATGATTACAACAACCAATGGGAGAGTAATCGAACTTTTTCTTATTAAGATTCTATCCCCAGGCGAATCGTCTTGACAGCCAGATTATACTTTTCTTTGTAGTATTTTTGAAATGAGTGTATAAGCAAAGGTTGTTTCCACTGTTACCAAATTCTTTACTTGATTTGGTGAACCAAATGGTGTTTGTATCGTGTATGGAATCAAAAGTTTATATCATTTAAAACATTTTCCTACCAGCGACCTCTATTTCGATTGCGTAATCCGTCGCAGTGTACTAAATTGACAGCTATTACACATTTTAAGGCGACATCTTTTGGAATAATATTGCATAAGAACAACTACTAATTATAAACGATTGCAGTGCCCCCATCGGTTTTTTGCAATCACACCTTAAAGCCCCCTCCTAATGCTTTAGTTTCTACTTTCACTGAAGCAAATTATTTACCTATGTATATGACTACGAAAAAGCAGAATCCTTTTCGCAAATTACAAAAATGGTCATAGAACCCATGTTCCCTGGTAAGTTGTCCAGCCAAGTAAGACTTCAAGGGGGTTTTTATGAATATTTCCCCACATATCCTAGTGATAATGAGTGCCACTATTTGGTTCTACATTGTCTAGTTTGTTAGAAAGGTATTCAGATTCAAATAAGATCCTATACGCATTGTTATTCTATTCTTATAAGTTCGCACATGTAACATTCGCAACACCTTTGATCTTCCTCGAAGCGCACAGCTACCTAACATCTGACTGAAACCCTGAAACCAAAATTCGAGCACAGAAGGGTATTGAAATTATTAACGTCTTTGTTACACGTTGTACGCGTATATAGTGTACATCCATAAATGTTGGTGAATTAGCGTGCGGTATGTAGCGTAAACACAAATTTGTGTAATGCCGGTTAAGCAGCGCCGTGCAAACCGGGCTCCATGTTTGTGTTTACCTGCAAAATCCATACGCTCCACCTGCACTGTTACAACGGCATAATGAATGTTTTAAATTTATAAACTATTACTGAATTTAGTGCCCCCATACTTTCAAGTAAATGCTTCGAGAATCCTATGCGACAGGCGCTGACCTAATTTCGATACCGTTGCTACGCTACTCACTTATTCAACTAAAATTGGATGAATAGTGTGAATATATGGATGTAATAACTACCATAGTATTGCTGCGACAAATAAAAATCTTTATAATATATAAATAATATACAAAGTAACCCACTTCAGGTGCCTATTATCAAGAGAGTGTGGTAATTAAAAATATTTTTTTTTGCTTAAAAAGTTCTTCAATTATTCCCGTGCAATTAGCAACAAATCTTACTCAAAAATTCAGTCCTAATAAATATATAAATATAATCATATTACCCTTATACCATTAAGGTGTCGGGTCTACATTTATTTTTCGAACACAAATTGCTTCCATTTCTTCCTATCTTTTGCTAGGATTGTTGCTTCTTGCCATGTTTTTCCCCTAGCTCGTAGTATTCTTCCAATTGCGTCATTCCAGGTCTGCTTCTGTCTTCCTCTTTTTCTTTTGACTTGTATTCTTGCTTCGTACACTTTCTTCACTTGTCTGTTACTGTCCATTCGTTGTATATGTCCCACCAACTCAGTTGTCTTTCTTCAATAAATTCCAGTACTGGTTGTATCCCTAATTCTGCTCGTATTTGTATGTTTCTAATTCTATCTTTCCGGGTTACGCCTACCACTCGTCTCAAATATTTCATTTCGGCAGCTTGTATTTTACTTTTTTGTTTGTTTGTAAGGGCCCAAGACTCACATCCATAAGTTAAAACTGACCGATATATTGTGTTAAAAATCTTCATTTTTGTTTGCTTAGAAATTTCTTTTTTATTAATAATTTTTTGGTTCATTGCGTAGTATAACTTGATTGTTTTGTCAATTCTCTCATTTATTTCTGCTTCTTGTTTTCCTGTTTCTTCTAATGTTACTCCTAGATATTTAAATTCCTTAACTTGCTCTATTTTAGTATTATTTATTTCAATTTTAGTTTCAACGTTATGGTTTCCGATCACCAAAATTTTAGGTTTTTCTGTGTTTATTGTCATACCTTCCTCTTCCATGTATTTTTTCCATATATTCAAATTTTCTTGTAGTTGTCTTTCACTATCGGCCATTATTACTACATCGTCTGCAAAGATTCCGTTAGCTATTTCAATTCTCTGTAAATTCTTGTGCCCCACAAACACTTCATTGACTTTTTGTTCGCATGTTTTTATGATGGTATCCATATGTATATTGAATAACGTTGTACTTAGTCCATCTCCTTGCACTGTTGAAAATTTTAACACTTTTTTGACTAATTTAATAGTCAGGAGAGGTCCACACTCTTTTCGTGTTATTTTGTCGAGAACTATAGAAGTTTAAATTTGACGAGCAAAGATAGTCAAGTATTGTCTATTGCTAAGGGGTTATTTTGTCCAACTGACACGTGGAATTATAAAATACTTCTAGTCACATTTTATTTGATCTAGACTAGACAAATTTACTAGCCGTTTAACTAAATGAATGCGATCTATTGGGTGTTTTAACACCATTTTCTAAACACAACGTCTTTTTAATATGCAACTCCTATTTCTTAGTGCTATAATATTCTCTCTTTAAGACGTTTTCTCAATTATAAATATGCAAAACCACTCATTCACAAGTTTTGGTTTCAACTAAACGTACCAATTTTAAAATGATTTTTTTAGAACCATTATAAAATTAAGTGAATGTTTATGCTATTTGATTCAAGTCTAAACTAATTGCGTAAATAGATGTTCCCAATACATCTTTAAGATGTTGAATTTTTTTATGCCCACTGGAATTAACGTTTAATAACACGAGGTTACACTTCGCAAGTCAGTCACATTTGGTGATTTGTTTGGATATGTTAATACGGAGAATCAAACACGAAAACAGATACACGTGCAATGCAGGTGGTGCGTATAATGCAATACTGTATTAGAATAGGTGGGGTTTCTATATTTCTATCGGAGGGAAAAATTCTGATTGGTTAACGCTTTTGAATGTCTAGAAAAATAGTCAATCCTCATATCTGAACAAAGAATTCACACGAAATTCTAGTCATTTCTGTTCTATTAAATACGCGTAGTCAACTCGTCTGGCAAAGTTTGGAAAAAATCAACACTAAAATATTTGACTAGCGCAAAATTAACGCCAACACCGTAATATTTTCAACAGTGTGTCTTAGTCCCATGTCAGTCTTGAACCCTTCCGATTTCATGTTGTTTTTGATCACATAACTTATGTTAGTGTCGTATAAGTTTCTTATAATTCTTATTGTTTTGTTGTGTACACCCTTTTCTTTTAATCCTGACCATACTTTTGTTCTCGCAACTGTATCAAATGCTTTCTCTAGATCAATGAAAGCTAAGTAGAGGTTTTTGTTTCGTTGATGTTGTTTTTCTATTAGTTGTTTCAGGGTAAAAATGTGATCTTGGGTACTCCTTCCAGCTCTAAATCCACTTTGTGCTTCTGATAGTTGAGGTTCAATTATCGGCGTTAGTCTATTGTTGATCAGTTGTTCGTATATCTTTACAATTGTGTTCAGTAAAGTTATGCCTCTGTAGTTGTTACAATTTTTCTTATCTCCCTTATTATTATTAATATAAGTAATCATTATTTTCCAATTCTAAAAGTTACATTCACAAGAGCTATTATACATTAATACATACTCCAAATCTCAACTTTTTAATGGCGCAGTTTAGGACGTAGAAGTGACATAAAATGACACAAATATGTTCTAATGCATTGTCGCTTTTCATCACCATACAAAATAATTTGTTTAATAACATTTTTAATTTTCCCATACTGAGCAACCTAGAACAACCTCTACTTCCGCAGCAGTGGAAAATGCTTTAAATGAGTTCAAAAATAACTGAAAAAGTGGGTAAGAAAATTGGAAGTTCAAGCAACTGCATTGAAGTATCAGTGTTTCCGTAGGTATAGGATTCGTACGGTACGAATCCTTACAGTTTATATACAAGGTGATTCAAAAGCTCCGAATCACCTTCAAGAAGGCGCTAGAGAATTATTATTTGACGACAAAAATGCAATCGGAATTTCTTTAGAACTTTTAATTTAAAAAAAAATGGTATTTAAAAATGAAACAGTGCGGCAACATTGTGTAATTCACGCTAAAGTAAAACTATACGTTAATGAACAATAAAACTGTAACAATTAGAAACCCAAAAATTTAATGAAATTTCAAATCATAAAACTGACACTGACGTTGTTAATTTACAATAAATGTTCGAAATTTTGTCTATCCATTCCTAAGTAGTTTTCTAATCTTCTACGAACACTCAAATGAACGTTTTGTAACATTTTGGGAGTTACCGTTTCGGCGGCAACAATAATTCGGTGTCTTAATTCCTTCACATTCTCGGGGCTAGTACGGCAGGCGATGTTTCTTAAGTGGCCCCATAAAAAGAAATCTAGAATAGTAAGATCTGGCGATTGTGGAGGCCAATTCATAGGATCTCTACGACCAATTCATCTTTGGAAAAATTCTTATTTAACCACCCATTTTCCTCCATCCTTTCCAACATACATCGACAAAAAATTGACTCTAAGCGGAAAATCATCTTCTCGCAGAGCTTGAAATTTAGTGTAATGGAAAGCATGATACCGCTCTACTCTACGCGTTGAACGGTACTTAATTAGTTACGTCCAATTCTTCGAATGCTCACACTGTGATCATCTGCAACAGCCTCAAGAATGATTTCTTCGGATTATGGAGTTCGTGCTGCACGTGGTCTTCCAGGAACATCTACAATGACATTGAAAAACATTTTTGTGTAAATGCTGACCTTGAGAGTATCGTGTAGCATAATTGAACGCAGCAGCCCTATGGTTACAGCGACATTCACCCAAAATAAGATACAGGTCACAGTATTCACGGGTTGTGCACATTTTTGAATATTTTGAAAACATTGACACTACAAAATACTTTCAAAACTGTCAAAAGTGGCATTTCTAGTTATTGTATGCCAAAAATATTTTCTTGCAATCTGTAACATTTAATTAAATGTTTTTCTGCTATATAACTTAAAACTTTTATATTTTATCAACACCCTTTCCTGCTGTAAAACTTATCTGATAACTAAAACCAAAGTACATAAATTTCTGAACATCTGAATGACCAAAAAACCAAAAAAAATATTTATTGGTATCTTATTTACATTTTCAGAGACAGTGAACGTTCATATAGCACCTCTCTGGAGTTGGTCCGGTGCTTTTAGATCACCCTGTATATTACTGTTTCGTATCGATATACCAATCCGTGTCGGAGTCAGTAGTGTAATATTCTTGTATCATAATGGTATGATTCCAAGTTGAATACAAATCATTTCAATTTATACAAATCCATATCTAACTTGGAGTTGTACTACAGGGAGTTGATAGGATTCAATAGTATTGCACTAGTATTATACTGGAATGTGTATACATGATTTCTTTCTGTATATTACTGTTTCGTATCGATATACCAATCCGTGTCGGAGTCAGTAGTGTAATATTCTAGTATCATAATGGTACGATTCCAAGTTGAATACAAATCATTTCAATTTATACAAATCCATATCTAACTTGGAGTTGTACTACAGGGAGTTGATAGGATTCAATAGTATTGCACTAGTATTATACTGGAATGTGTATACATGAGTTCTTTCTACTGGTCATACTCACATGATTTGTATAAAAGGATTCGTTACCATTTATACAGATCCGTATAATTTGTAGGTAAATATATGCATAGCGTCATAGGGTCGTTCTAATGCCAAGCACGGGAAGGACGCCCTTCTGGTCTTACCACCCTTGCAGACTGTTGTGGAAAGGCAGGCTAGACAAACAGCATTTCGACTACGGCACATAGCGAATCAATCACCACGTAGTCATGCTTGTGTGCTGGAATCGGTTACCTCTGGGAATGCCTTCGGGCATGATGTGTACTCGATCAATGATCGACGCTTACTTCACCATCTCTTTTTCAAATACAGAGGAAATGATATGCAACAAAAATACATTGGCGCAGACAGACACCTGCTGGTTAACAAACGGGTTCGAAAGCCAAGCAGGGTGTAGGCGCAAAAATATAAACATATTGTCGCAATGCAAGAGTCAGAAGATATTAAAACCTTGGAAAACACACAACGATCTTTCAGGCGAAATTTTATGCCAGTGAGATTATGGATAAAAACAACAAACACAAAATCAATAAAAAATTCAGTGACAGTCAGGCGGTGCTGAAAACACTAGAGGCAAATAAATGCAACTCGAAACTGATCTGGAGCTGTAAACATACTCTAAATACAAATTGGGCATGGCTAATAAGCTGTCCCTAATCTGGGTACCTGGCCACTGATTCATTCTCGAAAATTAGGAAACAGACACCCTTGCGAAAAAAGGTGCTGCATAGTAAGACCAGAACATGGCACCTGTAGTAACTAAACAGCAAATTAAATCCTGGGTAAATCAGAAGTTGCTCCAGTATTGGAACAACTGTCCTGGCTTGGCGCATGCGAAGGAATGTACTTCACTTCATGCCAGAGCCAAGGAACTGCTTGAACTTGACCGTATAACTATCAAGGTCACTATGAATTCAGAAAGTATTTACACAGAGTCGGGCACTCCGATGTGTCCGAATGACGACTGTGTTTTAGAGGGCGAGGAGACAGTTACCACTGTCCTACTGCCAGTATCCGGTATATAACCTTCGGAAAGACTGATCCTTCAGTAGAAGACCTGAAAATAATTTCATTCAGCAAGATACTGAGCTACTTTAAGCGCATGAACTTGTTGGATGATAACATCAGCTTTACAATGGACCCTAGTTGTAGTGGACGGGACGATTAATCGAACCATAGGGTTACTATCGTCTTACTAATCTAATCTATATAAAAAGTTAAAAATATCATTTTTGTATTATTAATTATGCTAAAAAATTATAATTGGTATTGTTACGTGCATAACCAATATAATAATATAAGCATAAATTCTTAGATCATTTGTTCGTAATGTACATATTACCCCAATAAACATTGAGAACGTAAAAAACGACACTAAGGTGTAATAAACTCAATTTTTAAAGTGTTTTACCTACGCCTTTAACTAAAAGCGTTTCTTAAAGAAATGCCCCGCTTTTCCCGACATTTGAACAGTAATGACTAACAAGCATTTGTGAGGTAAATAGATATATCGACGACGGTTATCGGCAGGTAAACGTTTTGTAAGGAATTATTTGTTATGAAATATATTTATTCATGTTTATCCTAATGAATTGCAGTGACGGTATGTATGTAAAGATAAAAACGTCCTGTTCAATTCAAATATTTAATTCTAAAGATATTTCAAGAAAACATGTTTCGGCCATGATGAAATATCTTCGGGTCTTAAGAATGTTGGTGGAAATATAGAATAAACTAAGTTATAAAATGTGAAAGATTACATAATAATCACAAGGTATTAAATACATAACAAGACGCACAATCGCAAGAATACATGACATATAGAAGTTTTACAAGGTAATTCATTCATTTATTCCTTTGATACGTTCTTTCGGTACTAATCGTATTATATGAATCCCTAAAGAGGTATTTCCAGATTCGAATCATTCAAAAGATTAAATCTGCCATCACTGGTAAAGGCTATAGCTGGATAAGCTAGTGTAATCAGACCTTCGAAAATCAAGAATTTTCTTCTAAGCGACATTCAGATCCATTATACAAATAAATAATTTCAATATATATACCGTGATGGGCAGAAAGTGCGCAGCATATGGGATTTTTTTTATCTTTGAATTTAATAAACTTTTATTCTTCCAAGTTACCTCTGCATGCCTTGAAACTAAAATAACACTTAAATCAAATCTGTCGAAAATTTAATTGTATACGAGGGAAGGTCAAACATATGAAACTGCCCTAAGACTAAAGTATCTCAATTTTTGAGTTTAGAAGATTCTTTTATTAATAAATGCTACTTACAAATTCAATGCTATATACAAATATGAAGTTTTGCTTAATTTTAGCAAAAAATTAAGTTTAATAATTTTTTTTTCGTAATTACCTGTATGCAAGATTGATGGAGATCATACAGCTGCCATATTCTTTGTATATTTGTGGGAGAAAATTATGCATACTATGTCAAATTAGATAGTTAATAAATTTTTATAGCCTTGAAAAGGAAAACTTCAAAATGGGAATTATTTTTGCTGCACAACTTGTTCTGTTTTGAAATAAAACATTGCAAAATAATTACAACATAGACCACATTTCCAATGTTCTTCTGCCTCAAAACTACCAAATGATTCTTTCTTTTCTCTTCGAAGTTTTTCAAAAAATTCTGGCCTCCAAAATCACCAATCCTATCCCCAATAGGAATCCTTTTTTGGGGTTACATAAAAAACAATGTAAGTAGTAATTAATTTAGTTTGGAAGAATTGATTAGGACATTATTAATATATGACAAAGACAGTGTCAATTCTCCAATATTTTGTAAATCCTATTATAAAGTTATACTTGCCTAATAAAGTATAGCAAGTAAAGCAGTGTTTGTTGTCATCATATCAATGTTGTAGAAGACAACATGGTGTAAGGTGAAAAATTTTAATTTATAAATGCAGTGGTATCCGTAATAGTAGAATCATGGATAATGAAACGCTAATGGAATTTATTAGCACATAATGTACCTAAACCAGCACCGTTGGAAATTGGAAAGGGTGACATAGGTGAAAATTATGAGGTTTTCATAAAGAATTTTCAAGATCATATGGTTACAAGAGGCATGGATAGATGGCTAGTATCTGAAGAAGAAAAAAATGGTTAGAATCCTTCTTTCATTAATTGGTGACAAAGCTATTTAAATTAAAAGATGACGAGAGAAAAGCAGTAAACCAGATGATTGCTGCAATAAGGACTAAATTAATATGAAGAAAGAATGTTATATATGAGCGCACTATGTTTAATTCATGTAAGCAAAGTATAGATGAAAGGTTTGATGATTATTTTATAAAATATAAAATTAGAAAAACTGATTGAAAATTGCGAATTTAAAACTTCAAGGATGATTTCCTAAGAGACAAGATAGTTCTAGGAATTAAAAGTAAGGAAAGTGTAAAAATTGGAAAAAAAATATTACCGGATAATTCGTATGTGGTTGATGTAAACGGATTATTTTGTCATCGAAATCAATCAGACGTTAAGCTGAAACAAGAAAGGCAAGAATCACAAAAAAAAGGGTGGAAAGCTGGAGATCCTGCTAAAGAAATTATCAATGAAGAATGTGGAGACAGAAAAGAGAAAACACCAGCTCAAGTGTCGATTGAAGTAAATCCAGTAATTTCTGTAAGCAGATCAGACAATTCTGAAATGGTTCCTGAGACAGGGCCGTCTACATTCAATGAAAGGATGGAAGTACCCGACTACCCGGCCCAACTAACTAGACCTAAGCGGAATCGCAAATTGCCCATAAAATTTCAAGATTATATTATGTGATTTAGTTTATTTTTTGCTTTCTTAGAAAAGAGAAAGATGTTATAGTAATAAATTTAGTTTGGAAATAGTTGATTAGGGCATTATTAATATATATCAGCAACAGTGTCAATTCTCCAATATTTTGTAAATCGTATTATAAAGTTATACTTGCCTAATAAAGTATAGCAACTTCCTAAACATTGTTTGTTGTCATCATATCAATGTTGTACAAGATGACACAATGTTTACAAATTTCGACCATTTAGAAATATCAACCACTTAGAAAATATAATTAGACAATGTATCGCGGAAATTAATCCTGTTTTCTTTTTTGCGGAATTTTGCTAAGAGAATTTAATACTAGATCGATAATATATTTATCAAACGGAAGATGACATGTACAAGTTCAGTGTTTATTCTTTACGTTAATTAACATCTGTTGTTAGCATGATTGTAAATGCATTGTATTTTATTTTGATATAACATTGAAACCTATATAAAAAGAAAGACGAAGTTGAAGTAATTGTGATTTTCTAACAATTACTAAAAACTAAAATTTGAATTAGATATCATTTTGATTATTTTGAAATCTAAACATATTGTGCAGCAAAAATAATTCCCATTTTGAAGTTTTCTTTTTCGAGGCTATAATATTTTTGAAACTAACTAAGTTTGATATAGCATACATGATTTTTTTCTCAGAAAGTATACACAGAATAGCATACGACAGCTGTACGATCTGAATCAATTTTGTATACAGGGCAACTCCGAAAAAACGATTAAATCTCATTTTTTGTTAAAACTAAGCAAAACTTCATATTTTGATGTGGCGTTGAATTTGTAATAACATTTATTAATAAAATAATCTTCTAAACCCAAGAATACTTTACTAAATACTTTACTCTTAGCGTAGTTTCATATTTTTGACCTTCCCTCGTATATAATTAAAATTTCCGTAGATTTGATGAGTGTTATTTTAGTTTTCAGACATGCAGAGGTGATTTGTAAGAAAAATCAACTAAAAAAAAAAAATCTACTAAACTCAAAGACAAAGAAAATTCCCATATGCTGCCCACTTTCTGCCGGTCACTGTATTTGCGTAAGAAAACAACATAAAGGAGAATATAAATACTTAACTTAATAATTTTTATTATGTACACTACACTATGTTGTAAAAAAAATTACAGAGTTGGTAAGAATGTGACAATAGAGAACTAACACTTGAATATGAAACTAGTGGATAACTTACACCAGCAGTTAACAAGTATCGACTAATTTGTATTGGCACTATTAAAAAAAAAAAACGAATGAGGTACAATAATATGTTTATATCTCTCAATTATAGAAATTTTTATATTATTACATATTGCATTCGCGTTACGTTCCACCTATACGTAATTCTCTATGTCCTTATATATACCACGCCGAATGTTCAGGCATACAATATGCAATGTTCGATATTTCTAAAGCTTCCACACTTCAATATTCAATTGTTTGCAGTTTGCGCCAACATTGTCCCCATACATGTCGAGTAAAATTTACCCAGTGGGCGCTTCGACGTGCTAAATATAAACGTTCGTTCTTAGGGGTTAAAGTTCCTTTAACGGATATGTGTAAAAACTATTAATTTTTGAATATCCTCGAAAATGTTACTTCTTTCTTCTTATTCACTTCTTATTATCAGCATTAAAATGGTAATAGTTAATTTTCTATGCGTCCTTAGATTGATATATGTATAGGAAGTATTTAATAAAACGCACTAACTGAATCATCTTTATGTGAGACTGTATATCTGTGTATCCATCTTTTCCAGTTTGATATAAAGTCTGATAATGGCCTAGGCGGAAACTGATGCTTTAATACAAAATAGAGATTGATTTCGAAACGCAAG
Source organism: Protaetia brevitarsis (assembly GCA_004143645.1). Taxonomy (NCBI): domain Eukaryota; kingdom Metazoa; phylum Arthropoda; class Insecta; order Coleoptera; family Scarabaeidae; genus Protaetia; species Protaetia brevitarsis. The sequence goes on from RXPK01000206.1 coordinate 1,273,754, forward strand.
TTAGTGCGTTTTATTAAATATTTTCTAATAGTTAATTTTCGTTACTTTGATCCGTATCACGAACAATAGCAGACATGGTGGTAGCGCACAGTTAATTATGAGTTAGGCGTTTCATAACGGTGAAGCTTCAAACGCAATTTTTATGACGATTTAGTTTTCAAAATAAATATTATGCACCCACTAGGTACGCCTTGAAATAATGAATAAAATTTGCATGTAAATTATTTAATTTGAAACGAAGGGATAACATATTTCTTTTGCTTTATAATACACTCACGCAATAGTTGGTCTGTAAGCATATTGATTACGGTTATTGCATATCAATGACGATGTTGTCTCAAAATCCACAATGTTATAGTCTAAAAGCACATAAGCGTAGCGCTATTAAAATATCGCTTTCTATATTTGGCTTCTGGGTACGCAACTGTACGACATGTTTTTATTCTTCTATGTCAATCGTCGATTTGTCATACGTAACAATCAATGTTGTACACTCAAATACAAAATTCATGCCTCTCTATAAGATTTCTTTGTGAGCGAATAATACATCTAATTTAAATCATATCTGTGGCAACACTCTATGAAAACTTGAGCGTTTAATAAAACAATGGCCACATTTTAAGCAAACAAAGAGACTCATTATATTTAAAAAATATAAAGAAATAATACCTTGGGAAGACATGAGTTTTGAATTTGACTGTACATACATATATATATAGGTACACAAATGTGTATAAATGATGTAAAGGGCAATTACCATTTTACATTTCATACAAAGAAAAATGGTCGATCAAATTGTTTATTCATATCGAGGAAATATTCAGTTCCATTTGTTAATTAACTCGTATTAAAATCGAGAACCGTGGCATTCATTCCCAATTTTATTTAGGTAAGCGAAGTAAAAATGTATTTGTGTATGAGTACATTAATAATGTTACAGGACATATACTAATTACTAGCCATCAATATCAATGAATTCACAATGAATGAATACTTTTTTTTGGAATATAGATGGATGTTAGATTAACCAATAGTTGACCGTGAGTTATTTCGGGCTGTAAATAAATCGGACAACAAACACTCAAAAATACATGGATGTTTTTGGTCACTCCAAATTATTTTACACAAAAGAAGAAATATCGACCTTTTTGAAATCTTACGAAAAATTCCCAACTCATTTCTTTCGATATCCCTGCCAAAATGTTTCTAATGCAACCTTTTTGAACAATTTCTGAAAATAGGCCTAACTGTATTTCAAAATTTTATGGGTAGATGTTTTTGAAGTGTCCAAATCTTCAGAAGTAGCAGGTATTGAACTACGTGTGTTTTTAAGAATGCTCTAAAGTATAAATCCCATTTTCCTAACTCTCGAACATAGGTTTATTGGCAGTGTTTGTCTGCAGTGGTCAAAGAGCAGCTCGCGCAGTCTTTTCTTGAAGAGTTTAACACTGGGAATCTATTTATAGACATTAGTCAAAGTATGTTGCACAGTTTTGTTCCCATTGTCAAAGGGCCACACTGAGTCAAGGAAAGTGAATTGGAGGGAATGCTAAGTAGGTTATTACACCTAGTATAATATGTATGAAAGTCTGAATTTTAGGAATTTTGTGTTGAATTGAGTGAATGTAGGAAAGAATCCCTGAAATATAAACACTTGGCAGAGGTAAAATTTTAAATTTAACAAAAAAGTCCTACAAGATTCAAAAGATTTGATATTAACAATACAGCGAAAGGTATGCTGTTGGGTAATAAACATATGCTTAGAAAATGTCGATAATGCCATACAAACGTCTAGAATGAACTTGGGCGAAACAGAAAGATAGAAACATGTTCAAGACTTAGAATGAATTTTAAGCTTCTGATTTGAAAGCACACTTGATTGAGTTTAGATATAATGTAATTATAGTGCTCTACCCACGTTAACTTCTCGTCAATATACACGCCCAGAAAACACATAGAGGGTTTTTAAGCCACTTGGACGTCATCGATGTCAATATTTAACTTGACACCCATACGAGACTGAGCTGCGTGAAAGATCGTGAAATTCGTCTTGGTAATACTCAAGTGCCAAAACTACTGGCCTATCATATCCAGGAAGGAGTCGACCTTGGTCTGTAAAGTGCTCGAATGACTATGAGCAACGACGGCTGACGTATCATCAGCATATTGTCAATGAATTAATGAAACATGATATATCATTTATAAATAATAAGAACAGTATAGGGCCAAGGATCGAATCCTGCGGAACCCCCACTTAAGAGGTAAGGGGACCGAGTGAACTGGCTTAACATTATGATTTGATTTAAAATTAATTCTAACAAATTCAGTCCTATCAGAGAGAAAAGATACAAACCAATCGGCAACAACCCCTCTGATATAGATCTGCACTAGAGTTAATATAACAGGAAAAAAAAATATTTAGTAAAATTTATAGTTTTACAAAAATCATTATCAATAAAAGTATTTTAGATTGTTATACTCTAGTATCAAAAGCCGATTTATTTACGACAACAAGAATTTGACTATTTCAAATAAATCTCATTTAAATGAAAAAATAATTTGGGTAACCAAATAAAGCATTGCCCATATTTAATTCTACTATTTAGTAAGGATAAATAAATTTTGGCATTGTTAAACAAACAAGCTTTTGAATGTATGTTTTGACCTGACATTTCTTTTTTTTTTGGTTTCCTGCTATGATATTATATAGCCGGCAGTATGGCTGAGAAGGAGGGGTGCATCATTGCCAATCTTGCGAGTCAAGCGGCAATATGCAGTACCGGTTGTTGGTTGGGTACATACCATTCGGACAACACTTCTCAGCGGCTCGGTGTGTCCCGGCACCCTAAGTCAAGGCCCTTCAAGGCCTATAGTGCTGAGTAATTATTATTATTATTATATATATTTAACATTCCACAAGGTATTAAATGTATATTTTTCGGTATAAGTTTGCAGTGTACACCCCAACCAACACTGTAATTTAATATTCTATCTCCTGGTGTAAACTTACGTATTGTTACATCATGGTAAGCGTATTAGGTCGTAATTTTTATCTTTAATACACTGGCAATGTGAAATTACATCGTAATATTTTAGTATTATACTTTAAACTTATCATATATCAATAATAAGATATTATTATTTAAAATATACTATTACATCCAGCAGTATATTTGCGTACAAGAAGAACGGTAACAGAATTGCCATATACTTTGAGTGGAAAATTTTTCTCAGTGTGTATCCCAAGCATGAAAGACTACTTTGAGACTAATGATTTTCTGTTGACAGCACCTCTGTTATTTGACAAAGGCCCGGGTCACTCAATGGACCATAAAGAGCATCTGCTAATAGAAATGTCTACTGTGATCCTCGTGTGTTCAAAAAAATGGAACTGCCATCTTTGAAATCATGAATGAAGTCATGGCAACTGCGAGAAGTCTGTAATTGAGGATAAGCGTCGGCGCTTACCCTCGACCGCTCATAATAGACCATGAAGAGGAAACAACTACAAACGAACTCCAAAAAGTTTGGAGTAAAGAACAACAAGAAGGGCTTGGCGACCTGCGTACATCTGAAAAATAAGAAGAAAAAACATCGACACGCACATCTGCTGTACTTGCGCCAGCAGCCATTTGCTAGATGTTTTCATGAAGTGAGAAAATGTCAGAGCAAAGGTCTTAGAATGGCAGCCAAATCAGGTCGTGATTAATAGCTTGGGAATTTCCGCAATAACAATGCACTTCACCACTTTTGGAAAGTTTTGAAGAAGAGACGAATCGCAATCGATATTGTAGATTCTTTAATGCCTCACGAACACACAAAAACCCCATAGCATCTCTATTAGATTTTTTTGTCTGAGGAAAATGTTTAAAAAATCTTTCATATTTAGATAAATAATAAGACAAATGTCGGTAAATGTACCACTGTATTTTGGCAGTTTGATTTAAGCTCTTATCTATGTCTAAGTGAAATTGTTATGATTTTGTTGTCAATGACACAACAATGGAAATAAGAGAAAAAGTGTTTTTCTTAACTAAATTAAAGATTAGGTATATGTATTTTAAATGCGAAAAGAACTGCGATATTAGAAAAAAATAGTGCGCGTTATCGCCCTAGGCCGGGCAAAGCGAAGATACACTGCAAAAAAATACAATAACTTAATCTGGTAAACTGGAAACATTACCCGTAAAATGTTGTGATTTTATTATAGTAAGTCATTTACTTGAAACTGTAAAAGCCGCAAATTTTTCGAGCAATTATTGTACACTAAATGTAACTAGTACTAGTAAAATATATTTTTATTTGAATTTTCGCGTAAGTTTATCTTCAAAGGTATTTATATGCCGTAATGTGATTGGTTTTTGAATTATTTATCTTCCCGCGTATATAATTCCATTCATTTGAATAGTCGATAGATAATCGGCTATTTCAGCTATTAGCTTATTAATTCTTCAAGGTTGGCCCTGTGGGAGCACATGTTGATTACGGAAGGAAGTGAAACTAGGTCCAGAATCTCACAAACTCTTTTTTATTAGTAAAGTACTAATGGTTACATGTTTCGAGTGGTTTAACACACATATTCAGGTCAAAGAGTAAAAAAAACAAAAAAGGATTAAGGCAAATATTAAAAGTAGGCTCAATTTGTTCAAAATACTAATTAGATATAATAAATTTGTCAAGATAAAAAAGCAATTGTAAATAGGACAAAACCACAAACATTAAAATTAACACGATGAAACCAGACTGCTATTAGCTATTCGTTCTCGCTCCCAATTATCTAGCACTCATTCCATTCAATCGGCATGTGAATGATGCAAAACGTATGAGCGAAATCAACTTTCACTTCCTATGGTGTATTGCAAAAGAAAATTATTTAATGCGAAAATCGGAAAATTGATTTGAGGGCTAAACAACAAGTTATTCGCTTTTACGATGCAACTGTAGGTGTACAGAATAACTGTTACAGAAAACTATTTTTTCTAAAAAAGGCAGAAATTATGTGAACAAGTTTTGGAGCGACATTATGCGAACATAAGTTACTAATGGCGAACAATTACATCTAGTAGCAAAGAAGTCTTGTTCAACGAAATAAATTCTCTTTCTAGTACATTAATTTTTAAAATTCCGCCGATTTATATTAATGATGAACTGCCTTAATAGCCTGCTGTAAAATACAACCTTTCATTTGTAAAGCATATTCAACGATCCAGTACGTGTTGACTACCATTAATCAGATAAATATTTCAGTAGTGTGTGAAATGGTCTTGAAGTAGGAGCATCTGTTATCGAGTTAGCACTACCAAAGTTATTATATTACATACTGCTACTGGACAGACACCATAAAGTGCTATTGTGCCTTCAATAAATAGCAGTAGCAAATGGGTAAGCGTCGCCGTTGTATCTAACAATGCCTTTTAGTTATATAAATGACCTCTACAAATAAAAATTATTGTAACCGAGGTTCGAAATTCATCGTCACATATGAGTGTTTGTATTGTCTCCTGTATTATCAATACATTTATTATTTATAGCAAAATATTAACTATTTTAATAATCTAATACAATACAAATTAAAGTTATGTTCTTGGTATATAGATTTAATTTTAAGTAATTTTTAATTCGTTTTACAACCACTGTTTGGATTCTATTTTACTTTGGCGCATTAATCAGACAAAACTTGCTACTCAGTCTAACTTGCATTCATTAATAATAAATATCTCGTTAAAATTATTGCCTTTCATTCCAGTTAGGGCTAGCCGAATTATTAAAATGGAAACAATATTAAGGTTTGAAGGGATAACTTTATGATGCGGCTTTCAGTCATGGTTTGGTAATAAAATTACACTCGAATACGTAATTGCTTCTAACTGTTCCACTGTAATGAAATTTTAAATATAAATTGTGATTGTTATGTAATTACTACGAACGCAATGAATGTTTCTAAGATTGTAAGCTATTATCACATTGGAAAATAGTTGACCTAAAATGTATACTTTTACAGTGACCCTACATATAAAAATCTGTTAATAAAACATTTGTTTTTGATTGAATATTAAAAATTTGTTTTCTGAATAAGATCGTCTTTTTTCTTTACAATGGATTAAGCCTCCAAGTTTGGAGTCTCTACTTGCAGTATTCACCAAGATATTAATTTCTCAATGATGCAATGACTATTACAAAAGAAAAATTTAAATAACTCAAAAACGGCAACATGTAGCTATAGGAATACTTAATGAATACTGACGTACTTATAGTCGTAGAATCAAAAAATGAATAAAAAATTAGATCATTTTATTTATAATAACAAAGTTGACATCCATTTCCGGTCAACCGGAAGCGATATTTTGGTTAAAGTATTTTACATTTATAGTTCCAATCGAACAGATAATGGTGCCAGAATTTCAAATATAAGTAAACAATAGAACATCATAAACTCTTAATGAACCACTTACGTGGAATACCCGTATACTACTATTAGTTATGGGCATTCTATAAAAAAATCGGGAAGCTAATTCGGCTACTAAACTCAATGATATAACTACTTTATCCTTTTCAGGCATATGCTTTTCTTGAGTTGAGTTTGAGGCCAAATTGATTTTTTTTTATATCAGGATGCGTGTATTTTGATTTATTATACGCTTTTATTCAGTTTTTGTGTGGCAGAATGTAGGATTCCTGTTGGGGAATTTGTTCAACAATTTTACTTATTTGTTTAAAAGTCTGCACCTTAATCTAATTTTAACATGATTACTACTAATATTGAGGCACTTAGCATACCTTACAATTAGCTTCTAAATTCCATTGCCACAAAAATATGCCGCTTGATGTGTTAACAACTACATTATGGATGTTTTGACTACATCATTATTATCGTGGCCCTAACCAGCCTTTTAAATGATATTTCTTGCTATATAAATTTATACATTAAATTAATATAGTGGCGTCGATCTGGTAATTGCCGTAAAGGATAGGGAATGAAGGTGTTGCACATAATAGTGTGCTTCTTTTTAGAATTTTTATGACATGGAATTTACATTTCCCGCATGTCAAAGTGGCAAAAGATTATTATAAAAAAATTAAATAAAAAGATTTATACCAATACGCGAAACCTTTTTTTTTAACAGAATAAAGAACACAATACAGAATTTAATGTTAAACATAAACGTATCACTAGTAGTCGTAATTTATCAGGATAATAATTGATTTGGACAATTAAATTGATCTAAACTATTTGCTATCATGGAAAATACAAAAGTTTACTATTAAATGAATGTATATTTTTGATATGTCTGGTGCAGATAGTCGACCTTTTTTTATTTCAAGTAATTTGTATTTATAAACCTTTATATTAACAATTATCTTTTATAATATTGAATAACATATAAAACACTTCGTTTTTTTTTCTTTTTGTGGGAAGTTGTCTGGCATAAAGTCTGCGGAAACTCTGCAGCCTCTTGACTTCTTGTATTTAATCTCCAATTTCGTTTGCCCGTTAAATTATATCAACCATTCTAGGATCCTAGTACCATGAACTAATCTGTACAGGTCTCTGGCTGGTTGATCAATCTCTGAGTTCATTTTTGCCTTACCAAAAATTGCTATCTTGCGTCCAAAGCCTTGCATTCACACAGAATATGGTAAGCGTTCTCTCGTTTGCAGTTGGTATTTCCAATGTTGATCTGAATTTTCAGTAAGTGTCCTTTCAGTGTACAGTGTCCTGTTAAGAGGATTGTTACGATGCGAAAATGAATCCTATTAAGCTGCAGCCGTTGTCCAGCTTTTTTTTTTGATAATCCTTTAATAAAAGTTCTTTGTGTTTCTCTTTAACTCAACTTCTTGCCGGTTCTCGTGCTGTGTTTTTAGACACTTCTAGAACAGGTTTTGGATATATAAGAAGCAGATGATCCTTTTCTTGCTAATTTATCGGCTTTTTCGTTTCCTTCGATCACTGAATGTCCGGGCTCTCACAGAAAAGTAACTTTATTGCGGTCTGGCAGGCTGCTCAGTTCTTCAATACATTCCCAAACCAGTCTTGATTGTATCTTGTAACCACAAGATACAATCAAGACTGGTTTGGGAATGTACCAATAAACCTATTGGTGCCCTCAGTATCGCCTGGCTATCTGTCGCAATATAGATACGTTTATTTTCATAATCCCTCTGACTGATTGAGTTGCACAATGCAATATTGTCTAAGTCTCTACTTTAAAGACCGTGGCATAGTTTCCTAGTGGAAGGGTGATCATTGTATTTCTCACACCGCTGTAGATTCCAATTCCAGACCCGTTTTCGGTTTTTGATCTATTTATAAACCAAATCAATTTCTGGAACCTGTCTCTGTAGTTGGATTGATTTCAGCTTCTCCGATCTTCGATGTCCACCTTGAAATTTCTCATAAAAAGATATGTCGAGATCACCAAAGGGCTGCCTTCCATATGATGGACAATATTATTGTGTCCTGCATGTCTGGCGCTTGGTAGTTCTTGTACTCTGAGGTGCCCCATTCTTGCCTCGCCCATTATCACCAAATGGAGAGGAGGGAAGTCTAGGAGGCATTCCATTGCTACTGTAGAAGTAGTCGTTATTGCTCCTGCTATCCTAAACACGCCAGCCTATGTATCTCACTAAGCTCAGTTATAGCAATTTTCTGCTGCACTTTTGCCCACCACACCAGAGATGCATAAATGATCATGGATCTGACTAACGTGATGTATGTCCAGTAAATCATATTAGGTCTTAACTCTCATGTTTTTCCATTAGTTCTTCTAGATTAGTGTTGTCTACGCCCTATTTTCACTTCTCTGAAGCTGTTGATTCTAAGTAGGCTTGTAGTCTGGGATGAAACCAAACTATTTCATTTCCTTCACAGCTTTATTTCTACACTTTGGAGTAGTGGGGATGTAGTTCCTCCGTCTCGTTGCTAAATGCTATTGTGGTTATTTTGGAGGGACCCATATTTAGACCCTCTTCCTCGGTCCATGACGTTCTCTTTAAAAACTACCAAAACTCATTTTTCTTTTTCGAAAATAAATTACATGGTTGTTTCTTTTTCATTTGCAATTAATCGGTATTGGAAAAAGTACCAGTTTGATAATTTATTGATTTTAAAGCGCAGCTAATGAGGACATAGCAAGGGTGCACACATAATTTACCTCACCCTGTAGAGAGGCTTGTCAGAATAAAACTGTTAAAAGTTACATTTGCGTTCTGTTTATATCAAGACGGTACATACTTTATAAGTATGCTTAGTATAAGCAAAAGGTAAAATATCTATGAGTACTGTTAATGGTGTTTGTTTTAGGATAGGAATAATTATCTATCGATAGAGTTTTATAATTACTTATGTATACGTTGTCATCCCAATACGTGGTTGTAAAACAAAAAGGATGATTTTTCTTTAGATTGCCCTTTGTTGAGTTGGAATGGTGCACCCAACTTGTTTTTTTGTTACATTGCACTATATTATTACATATTTTTTTTAGTTCCTTTTTTGAGGTAGAACATACAAATGAAATATAAAATTTATTTTATTTATATTTATCCTTTCAGCGTAACTCTATCTGTTTGTTAACCGTAAATTATACTACGTATTTACTGCCGTACGTATTGTTACTGCCTTACTGTCCGTTATTGATATATCGTACGATCACCACTATTTTATAACTTTAGATTGTAGCTAGGCGTGATGCTGTCAGCGTACACATATAAGAATTTTACGCAAGAGGAGAGTTTAAGTAAGCTTTTCAGGAGGCAATAATTCTAGGAAGTGTGCAGTGATACGTCGAATAGAGTCAATGTAAATGCCGGAGCCGTAAGCTCGGCGAGAGGTTGATGGCGCGTGAAGCGTAGGTCAAAAAGAGAGAATGCGGCCGATCATCGAACTAATGGAAGCGATCAACCACGGCCCTAGTCAACCGACAAAATACGGCTTTACAGTGTTTATAAGCGGTGACTGGGTAATGTCCCGTTTCTCGCCACCTGCGACCGACCACTAATTGAGAGATTCGCTAATCACGTCGACGGCATTGCAACCCGGCATCGGTATCCGGACACAGCAGTCCTACGATGTCCCATCAATTAACTCAGATCATTTTATCCGCATTAACATTTACCCGCATTACGGCTCAACTTTATTATGCCCAGTATTAACATAAAATGGTATTGAATACATAATAATGCAATGAACAAAGTTAATACAAGTACTTTCGAATTTCATTCCACCTAAATTGTAGCGTTTATGTTACTACCGCATTGTTTGTTTCCTATGCTATATTTGAACCAACGCTTATACAATGACATACAAATGGAAACTATTTTATATTTTGTGCTTTGCAACTTGGCCCTATAAATAGAATAATTTGAACGCGCTTATGATTCCGTAAGATAGCTCTAGAACGAATTTCTCATTGACAGTGATGCAGGTAAAAGTAAGTAAATGTCTTTTTATGACTTTTACATCAATCACAAAAGGGCAGACATGGAAGGCAGAAGGAAAACGAAAATCGAATTAAATTACCTTTAGAAGCCTACGCCTACGGTATGATTTTCAAATTAAATTTTCAGGCAAAATTACGAATCACTTCTGAAAATTACGACGCCATATACCTATATTTCAATTTAATTACGCACGAACAAAAGACATTTTGTATTATAATATTCAAAAATAGAACAACGAATTCCGAATTGTAACTCACTCTTGGTAGGGTAGTATTTCTTTAGTATTGAAAGTCTACACATGTTAATTGTCCAATTTTAAATTGCATATTATTTCTAGAGAAACCTTAGGGTTTAATCGATCTTCATTGACGAATTGGCATCTTTGTTTTCGGATTTGACAAAAGTTGGCTCGCTTATCCTTGACTATCGGTGCCAATGTGTTAATGATTTGCATATTTCTTATTTATGTACCATTTTAAACTTTGTGTGAAATACATAAGGGTGCTCCACAGGGTAGTATCTTGGGACCCCTGCTTTCCCTGTTGTATCTTAACGACATCCATGCTCTTGAATGCCCTACGATTAACTGTAATTTTATAACTATTAACTACGCGGATGATGATACTTCCTTCCTTGTGAAGGGGGACAACCTGGAGCTCGTAACCAGAGCAGTTTCAAAGCTTCTAGAATGCTTTGAAAAATGGTTACAGGCTAACAAATTGCAAATTAATTATGCAAAGTCAGAATTAATATTGTTTAAAACAAAAAATCAAAATTATCCTACTCAGTTAATATTAAATAATAACTCCTATCCTGTTAGAGATGCTGTGCGTGTGTTGGGACTCGTAGTGGACGATCATTTAAAATGGAAGAAACATCGATGTATTATAACTAGAGTTGGGCAAATTTTCCGGCGCGGCAGGTACGTATTCAGAACGTGCGCTCCAATTCATGTACTCCAATAAAGCAGATGAACCGTAGAGTTGCAAGTTAGTAACAACAGTGTCTGTTTTACTTATAAAATGCAATTTTTTTTATTTTATCTAAATATGTAGTGCTATAAAATGCGAATGCATCGCAAAGTGGCCCGTTTGTTCGCCTAGTTTGTCCGATTTTGGCCCCAAGGGAAATTTGTTCAACTCTATTAATATAACATGTTTATAAGTACGTACTAAATTACAATAATACCATTGATCTGCTTTATTTATATTACATTATTTGAGGCCCGCGTCGCAATACGTATCTGCTCCGCCGGACAAATGCCCAACTCAAATTATAACTAAAAAACTGTAGTAGTGTCTGTTTTGGGATGCGACAATTGCGAGATCTCGTGGACACGCACACACTTCGGGTAATATATTATGGTTGCTGTTATCCTCACTTAAAATACGGAATTATCCTGGGGGGGAGTGGCAGTGATATCTCTCGAATATTTGTAATTCAAAAAAAATATATAAAAATATAATATTACGTGTATTATATAAACTCAATTTTAACCAGTCATGTAGAGGCCTTTTTTAGAAAAAAACTAAAATCGCGACTTTATATGGAATCTATATCTTCAAACAAAAACGACTACTGCTACTAAAACTAGACTAACTTTAACCCAAAACAGCCTAAATTATAATTATGTGTTTACAATTTTTCAATGCTTCACCAAAGGAGCTCAAAATAATCAATTCTTTGGCAATTTTTCGTAAGAAATTATTTACCTTTTTTATGTAATCTGGAACCCTATAATCCCCAAGATTTTCTTGATTGGGAAGTAAATTATATTTGATAATTGGTTATAAAGTATTATTCTGGTATTGTATTATTTTTCCAACCAAGCTACAATAAAATATATTATTATCACAATCCAGTGAACACCGAAAACGAGCAGCTACTTAAACAACCACAATATTTGGTAATGCGTCTAGCAGCACCACTATGTGGACCTTGGACATAAAGCACGGTTGGCGAACGGTTTACGCTTGGACGATCCTGTGTGCGTTTCGTCCATTAACCCAACTCCTAAAGAATCTTTCATTAATTGCGGCGTCGACGAAAACATCGATATATCATTGTTTATAAGCGATTTACTAGAAGTCTCGATGGTAACTGACGAATCTGAAGAACTAATGTGAATTGAGGACCACGCCAGTGCTTTTCACGTTTATTAGGGTTGTTCTCTTTTCCACTAGGATAGGAAGCCCCAGATTTTCGTTTTCCTGTTAGGTAACCACTATCATTCGCTATCATCATATCCTCCAATCTAGTCGGAGTATCTGGCAGGTTCTTCATAGGTCCAGATTTTTTCTCGATATATCCTTGCGCTTTCCTAAATGGCGTAGGCGTCCTAGGAGTGTCACCAGTGAAACAGCGATTTAATTTACTGGATGTCATGGTCATTCATTCATTCATTCAGGTTAGGGTGGGCACTTGATGTCCGGGCACTTGAGCTTGGTGCTCATTGTACCATCCCTATTGATTCTCTTATTTCCACTCGAGCAGCTTGGTGTTCTCTATAAAGCCCAGTATCTTGCCCAGTGGAAACTTGAGGACCTTCGAGGGCTCCAATAGATCTCTCCCGAAATATTTCTGCCTGAGTACCTTCAGTTCCTCACATGTACAAATTACATGTAAAATCGTTTCTTCCTGTAGTTCGCATCTTCTACACCACGGTTCGCATACACGGCCTGTGTTGTATAGATGCTTTTTCAGAGGGCAGTGTCCAGTTACCAACCCAGTAATGGTTTTAACTTCTTTCTTACTGCGCTTGAGTAGGTTATCAGAGAAACTACCATCCCCATCCCCTATCAGCGTTTTGGTATGGAGTTGACCTTCAGTCGACCTCCATTTGGAGGTCATGGTATCCGCACTGTTTTTAATGGCGACTGAAAGCCCAGTCATTTTTCATCTTTAGTGGCTTTAAAAGTTGATGGAAGTAAATTATCTTGCCTCCATTGGTGTAATTTATTTAGTATGTGGTATGTCTGTGTAGTGTTTTCCAAAATATGTGTATCATGCAAGTTGTTTTCAAGCAAGAACACATTAAACAACCTGTGTTAGGGCACAGAACAAACACATTCACATCGAAATTCCAAAAATACTCCAACGGCGCTCTCGGTGCAATTCCTCGTATTCGGACGCTGTTTTCATTAACTTTGTCGTTTGCATAGAAAGTTATCACACTTTGTTGTGGAATTTATAGTTCCAAGCTCGCATAAAGTTGTTAACGTTCGTATACTTGGTTGATAAACAAATCAAAAACGTTTGTATGTTTCTCCTGATAGGAGAAATCCTTCCAGACAATCAGAATCACGTGCAGCCATTTCGATTGTGCCAATCGTCTATCGATTGCCCTCCAGGTGGCCAACTCCTAAAACGTGCCGCTACATAGTATGCACTGGCCAATTCAAACACGTAATAAGATTAAACGTTCCGCATTTTTACTTTTATGCGAGCATAATAACACTAACTGACTTACAGAAACTTCAATTCCGCAATTTGACAAAAAAATGTACATATGTATGCCGATATTACACATAACAATGTTGCAGTATACAACTCAGAGTTTTTTCTGCAGTGTTAACATTTCTAGATGATAATACAAAAGTTAACACAACATAGTTCAGCTATAATACATACACGATTGCCACGGCATTTTTATTATACAGAAACTGTTACGATGACTTCCGTAAATATCGTTTTACAGAATAAAAAAAGGAATCCGGATATTTTTCTGGTGCTATAAAAGATTTTTCTGTCGTGATAAGGCCAACTTTATGGTCGCAAGAAGGCCTATGCAATCTGGTTTCAACCTAACTTTTTTAGCATGTTTAAGCATAGGACGCCTCAGCTAATTCGTAGCCCCCAATGTGCTATTTATTAAAATTTATTTTACTTTTATCGCATTCACGATAATACTATGCACATTTTCAGTGCAAACAGTATGGGTAGAAGGTGTTTGCCTTTTTTACGTTTCTGCTATTTGTTTTGCACGATGTCACGTTCAGCAACGATTTTTTTCTTGAAAGAAGGGAAAACTCTAACACGGGCGCCTAGCAAGGACGAAACGATTTATCCAGTCGCATAAAATTTGTCTACATGCGTAGAGAATAGAAATTTAGATACGGAAATACCTTGAATAGTCCGAAATTAGTGTTTTGCTGCCACACCACTATGTGTTTTATTTCCTATCCATTTAGGGACGCTGATACGCAGCCTTTTGCATGTATATATAAAACATGGCATATTGCTGAATAATGTTTTCGCTCGTGTAGTTTTCTTAAATATATGTAAAATTTAGGTTGGTGCTTTTTCCCGGAATATCTACGCGTTCTTTTTGTTTTGTATAAATTAAAACCTGGTTTATGTAAATTCCATGTGAATAAGAGAAACTCTTGTTTGTTTAAAATCGCATCATTAGGTTATACCTCTTCCATGCGTTTTAACCAAATCCCATTAAGAACATTTAGACATCCTTTAATAGGTGTGCGATCCTTGGAGTTGCTGCGTAAAATATACATCAATAGGAAATATTATTGTTGGCAAAGTGAGTTTGGGTGGAACCGAAAATGGAAGCAGATTCAATCCTGACTAACAGTAATGATACAGATCATGCAATAATACTACCTACTATTAAAAATGCGTTAAAATAATAAGTAAATTAACTCAGGACAGAGTTCAGATGAGAAATCTGAATTTCTATATGAATAAATGCAACAATTAACATTGAGACATTGGAAAATTAAACCCATCATTTTAACATATTTAATATTCGCCGATAATGATGATTAGCAGGAATGGGTAAAAACCGACAATACATATTGCTGTGGTATAGTTTGGTTTTTGATATTAAGCAGGTCCACATGATTCTTATGAAGATTCAGATTTGGTCACAACAGACGTGTCATTTTGGGGTCAAATGCTTATGCTTTTGACAGGAAAAAACAGGACACTGGCATGAAGGATCCTTTTGCAGGATAAAATTCCATAGCTGGAGCCCATGATTCTGCGACCTTTAGGAAACAGAAGAAATGAGCGGCCTTTTTTAGTGAGTATATGTCAAGATTAATTTTGACAAATTGATTATTAGAATTATATAGAAATTATGTCAGTGTGTCAATGTAAGAAGTAACGTAAAAAAATGTGCCAATGAAAGATTAGAGTCGGACCTAATATTGCAATAACTGGAATAATACATATTAAATTGAAAAATAACGATAATTAGCAAAGGATATCACAAGCACTGTAGCGTAGTAATAGACGCATAAAATCATCACTGCTCGCTGTATCAAACCTTATTAATACGAAATTTTATTAATTCTTAACTGAAGACTGAAATAATTCAGAAAATTCTATTACCTAAACATACAACGTTATTTCTCTCTAGAAGGGCCATGTTTGCAAGTGTTCTTTTGCGCCTACTTGACTTGTGGAGATACCCAAAAACTACCGACAAATCTGAAACATCTTACCCCAATAAGTCAATTAATGCGGACTGGTTGAGAAATGCAGCTTACGGATTCAGTTATTAGAATGTATTTTCATGTATATGATTTCGTATGAGCGTATTTTTTGCACTCTTTATTAATTCAAGGTTTACAATATCAATATTATGTTCGGTATCGTTTGTATGTTGTGCAACGCTGGATGATTCAATTCACAATATTCTGTTTTTAATTCCTTCTTCTCTTGGTTTTTGGGTCATAAATATTGAAGATATGAATGAGTACTACAACATTTCGCTTTATTTCAAAGCTTTTTCAAGTATATAAATATAAAATGTAAAAAGTGTAAATTATAAATAAAATGTTTTTGCTGAATAAATGACAAATTGTTTTAATTACTAGGATTTTGAATATATTATTATGTTTTATTTAAAGATATTTAAAGATATACTAAACCAACATGGTCTGGACGTTATCTAAATTTTAAGTCTTCACAATCTTTATCTCAAAACGTTAGTGTTATTATTAGTTTAGCTGACAGAGTAATAAAATTAACAAGTAAGAGTAATAAGAGTAGATCAACAAAAAATATAAATAATAGTCAAACAATTACAAAATTTATAAAAATTCCTTATGTTAAACACTTATCCGAAAAAATAAATCAAATTTTCAAACCATATAATTGCAAAATTGCCTATCAAAACACAAATAAACTACAAAACCAAATCTATTCAAAATTAAAATCAAAAATTGAAAAAAATAAAACATCCCACATAATTTATAAAATAGACTGTCAAAATCGTAATGGTGTATAGATTGGTGAAACAATGCAATATTTGGAAAATAGAATAAAAGGACACAAATATAATAAAAATCTTACAGCTTTAAAAAAACATGAAATAACTCAAAATCATACCTTTGATTTCAACAACATAACAATTTTAAACAAAGAACAAAATTTAAAAACACGTAATATACTTGAAATAATTAAAATTTATAAACATAAAAACGCAGTTAATGATAAAACCGATATACAATATTTCACAAAATTATATAATTTAATTTTATAGCTAAATACAATATTTTTAAACAACTATTTAATTACAAAATTCAAAAACAAATAATCAAAACATGCTATTTTAAAACCCAATCATTAAATAAAACATAATGATATATTTAAAATCCTAGTAAACAAAACAATTTGTCATTTATTAAACAAAAACATTTTATTTATAATTTACACTTTTTACATTTTATATTTATATACTTGAAAAAGCTTTGAAATAAAGCGAAACGTTGTAGTACTTATTCATGTTTTCAGTATTTATGACCTAAAAACCAAGAGAAGAAGAAATTAAGAATTATATACATCAAGAAATGAAGCTTTAAAGATTCTTTGTTTTGAAATTATCGCCCAAATCCTATAGAAAAGCAATTTATAAAACTTTTTGTGGCGGTTTTCTACTGAGATTTTTTTACAGTATGAAAATAACAAATTAATGTATTTCTGCTTTTAACTGTAATAATTAGGAGGATTTTTTTTTTGGCTAAAAAAAACTTGGAATCTTTGCATATTTGCCGTTCTGTCGGCCTTTTCAAGATCTAATATCGATATATGTTCGGTTAAATGCTCGAATCATCATCCTCTATTAGCTAAATTGGTAAAGCGCTCGTCCGGAAAACCAGGGGATGTATGTTCGAATCCTGCATTTAATTCTACTAATTCGTACAGTTAAAAGCAGAAATACATTAATTTGTTATTTTCATATTGTAAAAAACTTTCAATCTTACAGAATTACATGTTTATATAAAAAAATGATTTATTTATGCAACAAGGTGGTAATATACAGTAGATATGACAATAACTTGCTTTAACAAAGTATGGTAAGTCAACTGAGTCAGTGTAATTATTTGACTCTACAAAATAGTTGATTTCGTGAAATCAATATAACTAATACACTCAAGTAGGTATTATTTAGTGTAAACAAATGTTTGATTTGAAATAAACAGTTAGGTTAATCGATTCGAATATGTTGACATATTTCATGCAATTTTCTACATTATTTTAATCTAATTCAATTTGCTTAAAAAAAAAACAAATGCTGAACACATTTGAATCAAATATCTGGTAATGACAAAATAAGTTATTCAAGAGAAATAAATATTTGCTTGCGGTTTATTTATACATGGATAAACAAACCGCCTGCTTGGGTTAAGGAATATTTCATTGATTTAACAATTTCTTTTTTCACTGTGTATTGTGTTATTCCCTAAACAACTATTCCATAAAGAAGCAGACAGCGAAGAAATGCGTAATAAATCATTCTTAAAATCGCAGTCACCATAATGTTCCCTGTTTTATGAACAATGAAGATTATATATTTCGAATTTTGGTGTATTTGCCTGCTTATTTTTTATGTTTGTTACTTATCAAATGTTAATAACTGCATACTTACTTACTCATTTATTATGCTTCAATTATTTCAGGCAATATTAAACTAAAAAATATCTAGTTATGTATGGATCTATTCTCGCTGCAATAGAGTATATATACAATTGCATCCATTTTTAAATGGAAACAATAAAATATAATTACATTTGATCTTTTCTCTGCAATAGTAATGTATGTTTCTTTATATCCTTCGTTTACGCGTGAATCCCAGGTAAGTACTTAGCCTTGGAATGCGAAAGGTAATATCGATCTTTGATCATGGCAAAGTAAAACATTCAGTGTGCATATTACTGTCCATAACAAGATATCCAATACTTGATTAAAACTTGAATGGAAGCATATTGCAGCAAAAAATGCTCTGAATCGATAACATTTCACTTAATATACTGCCAGGAATATGTTGATAAAACTTTTTATTTTTATGACAACAGTTGAGATAACGACAAAGTTGTCTCTGGTGATGTGGACGTCTTAACTCTTATGTTTCCTACTAATAATACTAATTAGAATTTCTTTACGAAATTGACATAAAATGTGTTTACTTGTTTTCTCACCAACTTTCCTGGGTCAATCATCTCCGAATAAATGAATCCGTATCGTAGATACTCTGTTCTCAGCAACCAGGAGATTATAAAACAATTTTCAAATTTGTAAAAATCAACTCACATTACGATGTTATTCTAACTCACTTGAAGTATCATAAGAAAATATTGAAAGGCGATAAAGTAATCTAACAAACTTATATAAAAAAAGATGAGCTAAGACATAAATAGCATTAAAAATAGGGTAATTCGGCGGGCATAAAATTCTGTGTACGTTTGTGCCTTCTGATCTTTTGTTTCTACGTACCTTTTTGGGCCTCCATTATTCCTGCACCCTCTTTGAGCTGTCTACCTTCTGTACATCCGCCGCCACCTTTTTGCCTGCCGATCCTTTGTACCGCACAACTTGTTCGTGGTCTTTTATCCCCATTTTTAGTCTCTAATCTTTTGTCATTTATTTACTTCCTCTTGCTTCCCTACATCCTTTGTGACGTTTCCCAAAACATTTTATAATATTTCTAATTTATAATTCATTCTAACGGCTCATTTAATTGGAAATGAAGTAGAAAAGGGAGTTCATGTGTTTGAATTGGTTTGGGCCAGTAAATTAGTTAATTATATAAGAACGAAAAAACCCAACAAGTAGGTTCTCGCGGTCGTTATTCTTAAATTTCTTCTAAGCATGTTGGTTGCGACATAAATGAGAACAAACAAAACTGTTCGTAGGAGGTTCAAAGGCGCAATTTTAACCACATGCCTAAGAGTTGATATTATTCTAACGACTGCGACTTCTTGAATTTTATTTTGTCAATAAACTTACTTTATTTCACAATAGTAAAGATAACTTTCTTACGATTATTATTAATTAATCAATTCTTAATTTTTAGTTTCGAAGCATTTTGTTTGCCACATAAATGAGAACAAACAAAAAACTGTTAATGGGAAGTTAAAAAGCGCAATTTTAACCCCAAGCTTAAGAATTACAGATATCCTAACGACTGCAACTTTATTTCACAATAGTAACAGTAACTGTCTTACGATCATTATTAACTAATCAATTTACTCATGAAACAGAGCTCAAGAAATAGCCGAAGTTTTGTTTTAAAAACTACCATACCCTATATCTTGGATTTAGGTTTCAACTCCAAGGGAATTGATTTTTGTGACGTGTTTGTTACTTCATTTTTGGACCATTTGGTGTTGTTCTTCTTTCAACAGAAATACTACAAATGTGGCACTTATAACATTACATATACCACCCTACTTCAAACCCTACTGCACTGGCCGCACGTTTCAATGACAGACCTAATGGCAGCAGTAACGCTGAAGCCAATTTCTTTTAATTGTCAAAACATATTCCTTTTATTTACTTAATACCTAAGGGGTTAACTTATTGATATCTCTGTTCTTGCTTTATGTTGGACACCCTAGATTTTCTGTGAATTATCAAAGCAAAAAGATATGAAAATACTCTTAACTCTGGCACTGCTGACACTACACACTTTAAACTCCTTACTGCAAATTCCAGTACAATGGGCGTGCGTTTCCTTCGCAAAGCTCTCATTATCAGTAGTAACACTGAACTAAATAAGTATTCTAAGGCTACCCCTATTAATAGGTAAAAATAACGTGGTACAGTGATCACGGTCATGGTTGACCGACTGCAATCATATTTTAGCTAATTACTAACCACAACTTTTGACCGCTGTCAACCGCCGTGTTGAGAATGGTTTTATTATATTTATTGGGCTTCTAATTGAAGTTGAAAATCATATTGGCGGAAACCTGCGGAACACGTTTTTATTTACGTTTATTTACTAGGCGAAGATCAATGAAAGATATGAATAAAATGCGAGCAATATGTAATGTACCGTTCTTGTTTTTTTTTTTCGCATTTCCCCTGGTCTGGACCAGCGTGCGCTGCTTCCGATTACATCAGACATGGTGTAGCATATACATTTTTAAGCAGTTATTTTACATCAGCATCGTAATTATAAAATTATAACGTCCTCTCCCGAATGAGTATGAGCAGGGCGGTTAACTCATAAATTTCAGAAAATTAACCAAACCGACGCAATACATCAAACATCATTTCAAATGAACTTTAAAAATATACTCGTAAAGTTTCAAAATATGTTCAAACTATGTATTTTCTAAAGTATAGTTGTCATAAAGATCTTATTATATTTGGTCATAGAACGCTGATTGTATCATACCGTCGTAAAAGCTGGTGGCCATTCCTTCGTCCGTGTTATATACAAATTTGGAGATATATCGCCATTAGTTTATATTTCTTTTATTGCACTAAGTTAAATATACAGATGTACCATTTGATATTCATTTTGAAAACTACAAATAACGAACTATCGTAATACATCAAATTATTTATAGCCTTTATAAACTCAGGGCGCTGCGGTTTATTGCAAGAGAAACTCAGCTGTAAGATCTTTCTCATAAGGGCCACATTGGCTCAAAAGCCTGCCATTTACAGTTATATTTCCAGCCGTATCCTTTATATTGACTAGGAAGATAATGGAATTTATATAACTTGATGTATAAGACGTAGTAGCTTAAGCCCATGGATATTTTGTTTGAATAAAAATCAATTTGCAAAAATAGTTAATTTTAAAAACCTTCAGGGTTTTGAACACAAAACCTGCGAATTTGAGCTCGTCTCCTAGAGAACTTCAAACGAAATGTACAATTTAATAGCACACGATAGCATTTGAATCGTATACTCTGAAAACCAGCTGTGCCTACCCTAAATCTCAAATCTTACAGGATTAAAATACGAATGTTCAATGCAAGAAACAATCCACAATCACTTCTAGAGCTCGATGGATTTTATCTGATAAGAATATCACATTAAAAAAGAAAGATTCAGGCGCAAACAATGAGAATCCAGCAAACTTACGATACTTTTGAATCAAATCATGCATACTATCACAATTTCTAAACAAAGTATCGAATATGCAAGTACTTTTCTAATGTGAGGTAAATTGACGCCCTATAAGGAATACGCTAATTTTAAATTGATTTCTTGCATTTCAAATAATAATTAATAAATTTGGTGTAATAATTTGAAACCTGAAATCAATTCAAAATTAGCGTATATACATTGTATCCGATTAATTGTTCCATAAAATCATTTACTCTAAAATTACTCTACTGTACATACTTTAAGAAAGTTCAATGCATTACTATAAGCATTTATTTTGCACCAAATCCCATGAAATAAATAAGTTATCTGTCAATTTTTTCGTTTTCCTTCTTTTTATGATATATATTTACTATACCATCGTCAATATGATTAAAGGAAATGCATTTAATATTAATTACTAATTACAGATATTTATTTTCACATATACCAACAGAGTTCAAACATCGCTACGTGCAGAATAAGTGGTAAATTTTTAGCACAATAAAAGATAGCAAGCAAGAGAGATATATAATAGTAACTGCCAAACTGCGAATTGAAAAATCTGTACGGTGTAAAAGATGTGATAATTTTTACAAATGCAAAGACATAGGAAAAGATTTGAATGTTAGATATGGAAATGACACACACTACATATTTTGCGTTCATGGCAAGCAACATGTTCATTCAGCTGGTTATTTAAAGATATATAATACAATAGGCATAATGCGCACTGGTGATCTAATATTAACACTCACCAGGTTATAAGCCATCAGATTGAACAAGGGAGATACGGGTCCTGACGCATGCTGCGCTATTATGGGCAATCGTATCATCGTATATCATATTTACCGGGAAAATTTAAACGCCGAACGATATCTGCAGATTTTACAAGAAAATATTGAAGAAACAATTGACGACCTTCCATTACAACAAAGGAGTACTTTATTTTTTCAGCATGACGGCGCACCAGCACACATTGCTCGAACTATAACAAACTTATTTTGGAAACAATTGATTTGGAGCAAACCGGCCTGAAAAATGGCTGCCAAGATCCCCCGATTTGACACTGCTTAATTTCTTTCTGTGGGCTATGTAAAATATCGCTTATATAAGATGCCGCACAATAATGTTCAAGAATTAATTCAGAATTTTGAAGAATGCTTAAATGCTGTTTCTAACATTCATATTTATACTGCAGTTAGAAACATAAGTAGAAGATGTCACTTGTGTTTGGACAATAATCGAATGCAATTTGAACATTTGATGTAACATTTTTCTAGTTATTTTACATTTCTACTTCTGAATTAATCGAAGAAAGAAAATTATCAATATGTTTGTTTATTTCAAGCTTGTGTTTGTCATTGGCTACTAAATTGATAAAGTAAATGACCTTTACTTTTTAAATTTACTATACTAAATCAATAGAAATAGAATCCCATAAACCATATATTTTTGAAAAGAGAAAAAACTCTCCAACTATGTCACTGCTTACTACGCTTTACATTTAAAAAAAATCAACTTTATGCCGCAGGCGAAAAATGAATGCATAAAGTTAAAATCTGATTTAACTAGGCGATTCTACTCGTAAAAGTGCCTCAATAATGTTAAAACAGTTTCATCGTATCATTAAACTCAAGCGAGTTATTAGGCATTGTGGAAAAGTCCAAAAAAACAATTTTTGGCTATAACTCAAAAACAAAAGAATAGTAATTGCATGTTTGAGTTTTCGGCGAATTGAGCATATCTCAGAGAAAAAGAGGAATCCGAGAACTTGGGTCACTCGTTTTTACCTATATCTTGCTGTTACCGAGATGCCCTATTCTGACAAGCAAATTGGACCACTCTGATGCCAATCATAGTAATTAATAGTTACATTACAGTCTATAGTGTATTGAGTATTTCTAGGTATCTCTCTTTCTTTTTAAATTTGCGAGGCTATTTTACGAAAACATATTTTGTTACAAGTTATATTAATCACTACCATTGTACCTATTTCTTAATTCCAAAATCAATAAAAATATATGAATTACATGGAGAACATGGGGTGCCCCGCTGTTTTCTTTCCCAAAAATAATTTGCGTCACACTTGGCTGCGTAGTATACTTCAAATTATCGTAATATTAAAAAATAATAATTGAGGGGACGTAGGGTATCTCATTCTACCGTTGCAAATATTTGATATTATATTTTACCCAAAAAAAAAAGAAACGTAGTACTCATATACCTCGAAACTCTTTTAGTACAGCTTCTTCGAATCTGAATTCGGGTTTTCGGTGTTTTCCTTATTTGTATAGAAAACTTAGCATAGGTAAGATACAAATTATAAACTTTTGCAAAAAACAAGTTTGAAGATACATAAAATCTGTAATCGAGTCAAGGAATAAAGCATTTTCATGTGTATTCATCGGCCCAAGAAATTTAGTTTTCATAAACTAAGAAAAAAAAATTACCCAACCAAATAAAAAAAATAATTAACTATTCTTTTTTATTATGAGCACAAGATATTTATCTGAGAATTTACGCCACAATTATAAAATACCAAAAAAAAAAAAAAAAAAACTGGAAAATACTAATGAAGCTGTATTTTTATTGCTGTAAAGCGTGTAAAAACCGTAAAACTCGCTACGGTAGAAAAATATGAACAAGGAAGTTGTTTTGAGTTACTTATTTTCTGGGGTAATAAACTTCCTTCACACAAATTACTTTTCCAATGCAAGCTGTTTCTTTTTTTCTATCAATAATGAATTACTGCATACGCTTGCAAGTCTAAAGAGACGTTTTGTAAAAAATATAGGGCTTAGGTATATTTTTATTATATTTATTTTGGTATACAACTTTAGACTACTTGTAGGGATTAATAACATTTTAATTTTAGTACTTACTTTGGAATATCGAAATATGGATTCGTTATTATTAAATCGCTTAATATGTGGATATTCAATAGTGAAGCTTCTATACTCAATCTACGTCGCATAATTATTAGTTATTATTAAACCACATATATCGATTTGGTGCAGTAATATGTATCATCCATTCGAAGCCCACACAGGTTCTCGTTTCATCAAACATGCTGTGCACGCTTGAACAATTGGTATGTAGATTTAATATTTCGACATTAACGTGGACTTGTAACTGTGCCCAATCGAATACTGGATCTTTAATCACAGCTATATTTGATATATTGATTTAATATAAAAATACTTTTCCAAAAGTTCCATAAAATTCAAACATATTTATCTATCTTTTTAATAAATATTTTATGGTTAATCGATAATATCGCTCAAGAAGAGACCAAAATGTAGGCAAAATCTTAAGTTATTTCGCCTACTTTTGCCGCATAGAATACGTAATATATGGTGCTCTGTTTTCTACAGCTGAAAGCCGCGAATGAATATTAATTTTTAAATTTGAAATAATATGAAATGGAATGTATTTTTTATAACTTTTGATTTCACTTTAAAATCCTTATTTTTCGGATTTACATAAATGCTATTAGGATATTTTAATGATCTTATTACCCCTCTGTTATCTACTTAAAGATTCGTAGCAATAATCTTTATCTGCTATCTAGCTCGCACGAGTTGACAGTTGATTTGACCAAACTAGTTGACTTACCAAATCACCTGTCGAGACACTTTTCCAAGTGCTTGCTAACAAATAGATAAAGCCTCTTCTCAGGCCGTCCAAATTTGATCTAATGGGCTAGCTGTAATAATTTTGATATATATTTTCAAAAGTCACACTAATCTTGCAACAAAGAAAACGGTTTTAAAAGAACAAAGGACTATAATTTGTTAAAAAAAAACATATAAGCTCTCGTTTTAAAATAATGAGCTGCTCTTTAATCATAGGTACGTTATTGGATTCATTTACTGTACATAATAAACAATTTTTATTCAATCATAATATCCAAAGCTTGCCTGGCTATTTGTAAATTCAGTTATTTATATATGCCAAGCATAATTCAAAATTTTCAGCTAATTTAACTGGCGGATGTAGTAGCATGCTTTATCATGTACACTGAGAAAAGTCGTCCAAATAACTTGTATATGTTACTTGCTTGAAACAAAAAAAAATCGGTTACAAATACCATTTAATTTTTAATTTAGAATAGCCAAATAGAAATCTCTAAACTAGCGTTTTAAAGAGAAGTATAATGTTCAGTTGTGCTAAATATATGCATTTTTACTCGTAATAAGTGCATTTCTAATTATAGCAAGTTAGTTCTAGTGTTTCTGGCAATTAATTTAGTTATTGGCATTAAAAACATTTTATTTGCATAACTCCGGTGGTTTAATGTACTTGCTCTATTAAAGTCATAAGATTCTGCGTCGTGTGCGCCCATGGCTTGCGCACATTTATGCACGTTTAGTACGTTGTCTACTTCACACCTCGGCAGGTATTGGCAGTTTTGCCTTTTATTGTTTAATCGTTGAAACTACTTGAACTAGTTCATTTAGAATAAGTAGTTTACCAATTTCGTTGTAGTAAATGTCTCATTTATTAATAAGCAATATTATTTGAATATTTCGTATAGATGAGCAAAATATTGTAGCAAGTATTTTAACTCAGAAATCTTGTGTTATTTACCCTAAATATTTAGAATATCTGTGCCGTATTTCAGTATTATTTTTACTGGGGCACTATTTTTTTTTTCAGTGGAACAGTCAAACTGAATTTGCATGAAAATTTAACTGAAATGTGAAATATCCTATAATAAATCATATTAAGCCACTCGTGCCAACTTCAATATTTGAACCACAAATAATTTTTTTTAACAATTACAAAACGGCGGTGGTCGATATTTAAAGGTTGAAAGTAACCCAGAAGTTATCGTAATCAAAGTGTAAGTTTAAGTGTTAAAACTGATTAAAAACTAAATGATATATCTCTATCGTAGGTAGAAGATCGTTGGTGCATACTTGGGTAGAGAAACCTGCAGCAGTATAGGACTGGACCCAAGAAAAATGGGATCCAAATTTCAGATGTAAATGGGGGTCTACAACACTGAGAAAAATGGGTTAAGTGAAGTGTTTACTTGATAAAAAATCATTATAATGTTTTACTTGGAACTATTCTCCTTAATTAATACCTGCAACTAAACCTTATTTCCTAAATACAAGTTGTTACTGTAAATAGTGCTATTATTAACGGCTATTTCACAGCGTACCTGACAAATTTTTATGTAATAATCGTAATGAAACTGTTGATTTGTGGTAAGTAACGTATTATTTGTGACTACTGGTACTGTATCTAACTATAGCATATGCTTAGTAGAAGTAACAACAATACTGATCGCTATTAAACTCATGTATTTCATAAATAAGGTACCAACTTGCTACAACTCATGATTATTTGAGTTTTTGCTGCCCACCTCGTGTGTTTTCGGGCAGAACTGGTAGTTTTACCGCGTTTTGCGCATACCGCCATAACTTAGTGTTGAATCACGTACACGCGATAGAAGTAGACGCATAAAGCTCCCGCGCATAATAAAGGTGTTTGCTTATTATAATACCTGTATTAGAAGTTATAAATAAATAGAAGAATTGCTATCATCTTGGGGCTTCAACTCCACTACTTAAATGAATTTTACAAAGGCAACATACGTAGATCATCTTTTGATATGCACCCTTCATAATGATAGAATTGGTAAAAAAATATACTACAATGTATTAATCATTTAAAAGTACCGGCAAGTTGTATAAGAATTCCATTCAATCAGTTAGAGTAACTGTTATCCTTTTAAAGCATATTGTTTTGAAACGTCTGTTCAGGTTATTCGGGTATTTTACTTGTTCTTTGTTGTTATTATGTAGCTAAACATACATACATATCAGGTAGTCACCGTGTTTGTCCTATACAAAATAAAACTATTACTAATAATATGGCTTTTTTTTCTTAAATAATAAGTATTATATACATCTTTAGCAAATTAAATGCGAATTTAAGTTCCACAAATCTTCGATTATTTATGCAATCGAGCTACAGCACACTGAAATAGTAATTAAAAATTATTTGCAAACAATTCTGAATTACGCATTGCTCGGTACGCAGTTTCGGTTGCATAAATAATCGAAGATTTGCGGAGCAATAATTCGTTAAAAATGGTACATAAATGAGATAATATTGGAAAGTGATTGTAAGCTACATATTAAGTAGCTAGTAAAATCATTAACGGTATAGTTTAAATTAAAGTATTTGCATTTTAAAGGATATACATACAGTAAGGAAATAAATATGTTTTTAACAAATTAATGTATTTCTGCTTTTAACTGTAATAATTAGGAGTAATTTTTTCTAAAAAAAAAATTTCTCCTCACGCAGGACTAAGATTATGTTTTTCTTTCATGATTATTAACATTTTACGTTTCTATTGTTTATATTAAAATAATGTTATACTAACTCATCGTCTAACATTTTCTATAGATTTTTTTTACAATTTGCAAATTGGTAAGAAATGAGTATGGTGCCATGCTCTTTTTGTTACTGCATCTTTATTAGTTTAATAGGAGAATATAAGACATTTTTCCATATTGCTATTTAATATGGTACCATCTTAAAACGAGTCTTAAAATATGTATGAAATTCATAAATGTATAACGTGGAAATAAATTTCAGGATGTATATTTCACAAAATTCTGTATATTAACGGCTTGGGACCGGTTTCGTGCCTAATCTTTAGGCCAGAATTGATATATTATCATTGTTAAAAGCTGTCCTAAATTAACTTAACATTGATTACCAATTCTGGTTCGAAGATATGCCCTCAAGTACGAAACCAGTCGCAAACAGTTACTGAATAGCGTTTTGTGAGATATAGACCCTAAATTTTTATTTTTGCATTATCAGTTATTCACGGAGAGTACACAGTAAGCTATTTAATAAATATTTACTAAACTTCCTCGTTTCCCACACTACGTATAGTTGAACAACAAATTTAAGGTAAGTATATTGTATATTTATAGCAACACATTACCTTCTATATATCAGGTATTTAGTGAACGTGCATCAATGATACTGTTTCCTTATCACAAGTAATCCAAATAGCTTGTATTAATTATGAAGGTGTGATAGTCGTTATAGAATAGTTCACTCACAGCACTACCACTTTACATGCGCAAATCTTTTACTTACTGCAACTGCATATATCCTTTGGTTTAACTACTTCAGTTCAATTATCATAAGTAACTTCATAAGTTACCGGTATGAAGCAGACCGTAAGTAATTTAGATTGCTTCTTGTTAGTATCAGTGTTTAGGATCTCTTTCTTACTAGTGCTAAATAATCAGTGCTTTTGTCCTCTATTGAGCTGAACTTTTTACTTACGATAATTATACTTTTATTTATGACTATTAATTTTTTTCTCAGTGAAAGCAGCTCTCATCAGAACTATTTTGTCGTGTCTGCCAGACGTGTATCCACCACGATCAATTTCTGCAGATGTGAACGAACCTTTAGACAAAATGCTTAAGATAAATGCACAAGGTTGAATAAACTGCATATACACTAACAGGTTAACATACTTTGCAGCGGAGACACTAAAAATGAGAGAGGCAGCTTTTACGAGATAAAAACTTTGGTGAAATCAAATTTAGATTTATCTTACCGTTTTCAAGACAAAGGAATGATTTTTCTTCAGTTACGACTTCCTTAATATTTAAAATTTCAAAATGTAGTTTAGATATTTTTCATACAGTTTTTTATTTGAGATTTGCATATGAAATCTATTTTCTAATAATATTCCAAAATCAACAACAAACCATCTTCGAGACCAGACCTATGTTCGGTTGCGCTTTAAAAAATTAATTTTACATCTGAAAAATATATTTAATTAAAGAAAAGTTAGCTACGACAAAAGTTAACTTTAATTATTCATCTGGGTAGAAGAAAAAAAAATGTTCCATTTGAACGATCAAGACCCCCGAATTGGAGCATATGTGTAAAGGAAAAAAATATTCTCAATCTCCCGCACCATTTCCATCCACATCACACCTGATTCCGTTTTCTGGAGGACCAATCATCTAGATTTCGGCCAAGCTAAACTGAATTCACCCAAATTCCGAAGGTCAATCCACACCAGACCCGATTCTAGACAAGAGGCTGAAATATCCTGGATTCTGACTAAAGATAACCGAGACCAGCTGTTTCCAAAGGATGATCCTGATTCGGGCAAGAAACGGGTCAGCGCGGTGTCATTTACGATTTATTTTTTGTTTAATTTCACTTGATGTAGAAAAAAAAAATTGCCTATAACCTATATGTAATTACTCATCAAAAATTTCTTGTACTAAATAGTTAGAATAGATAGAATAGGATTTCAGTTATTTTAAGAATAGATTTAAGAATTTTTCTCTAGTTTACTTTCAATAGTAATTTCTGAGACTCATGACCTAGATTTAAAATCTATAAACAAAGAAAATAAACATTTAGAAATATCAAAACACTAAATTCACGTAAACAAAATAAACAGCAGATTAGCTTACTTGCTTTAGATTTTAAAAAATATTTTTTCTTCGTTAAGCACGACGTTCCTAATTGTTAATGGTTTTGATTTTATTATTCTTTTGCCGAGTTCTATTTATTATTAAATATTTTGTTTTCTCGATTTTTTTGAGTTTTAACTCTCCTGAAATAGCAAAAGCAAATGTACTTCACTTTCGTTTACAACAGCTGATCAACTGACCAACTTGCAATAACAACAATCAGGCAATCCATTTCACTTACCGTTGGCGAAAGGTAAGAAAATTCGAAGTACGAATCCTGAGACAAAAGAGATCTTGCAAAAGCTTTTTTCGAAATTTACAAATTCAATTTAATCACCACAATATTTACCCGTTGGGTACATCCAATTTGGTTCACCTGTATATTACTCTCATGACTATATTTTTGCATTTCTAGAAAATTGTTTTTTTTATGAACATAATATCTTAAATATTGATTTTATTATTCTTCACTTACGTTGCAATGATAAAAATATTATATTCGAATAAAGGTCATGTGTATGATTGAAATATGAAAGAATTAAATTTTATATTACCAAATATATTCATAATTAAATATACCAAGAATATGTATATGTTACGAAGAAACGAATGGGAAATATCGCAGATTACAAAGATCTACTTTATTTTTAGAATTTTACACCACGACATTATAAAAGCGTATTGCCTTTACTCTGCTTTATTTCATGTTACAAATCAATACGAACACCGATGTACTGCGGATCACGATCTCCACAGGAGCGTAAAATTTTGAGAAATTTTGAATTTCGATACCGATTTATGCATCACTAGCAGATTGCATTAGCCGGACGAAGGCTCGCAGACAATTGTTCATTGTTTGAGAGGTGGCGCAAAACGAGTAAATAACCGAGTGCCGATTTTTTTTGCATGAAAGCGGTACATTAATGGGTGTATCAGAGCAAAAAGCTGTAGTTGGGGAAAAAATTTAACTGCTAAATTGACTCGGAATAGAATGAAAGAGATTATGGGCGAACAGTCATGGCATTTATTAACAAACCATACGAATCTGCGGCGTATTTTCAATAGAGACCCCAGACATATTCTCATGGCTAACGTGTCTTCTTATGTTGACATTGAGTTGCTATGTTTTAACAAACAACATTAAAAAAACGTGCATTAGGAGATACTTTTTAGGCTTGATCTACACTTTGTGTATAAAGTAAAATTGTCTGGACCCTTCCTTTGCCTTATCATATTCTTTTTCTTATTCAAGTTTTGTCCATGCTCTAGTTTTTCCATCAAAGTTTAAAGTAAGGCGCAAGTATCACACGGCCAGAAACATATTCTCATGGCTAACATGTCTTCTTATGTTGACATTGAGTTGCTATGTTTTAACGAACAACATTAAAAAAACGTGCATTAGAAGATACTTTTTAGGCTTGATCTACACTTTGTGTGTAAAGTAAAATTGTCTGAACCCTTCCTTTGCCTTATCATAGTCTTTTTCCTATTCAAGTTTTGTCCATGCTCTAGTTTTTCCATCAAAGTTTAAAGTAAGGCGCAAGTATCACACAGCCAGAAACTCTTTTGCCAGTGTTCGTACTTGTGGTCGTAGTTTTTGGCCTAGTGATACAAATAACTTCTTTTTAAATGTGCTTCCATGATATCAATCAACTCTGCCTGATCTCCATCATTATTTATTTAATTTCATTTGCCTCTATTAGAAGGTTGAAATGAAATATTAACTATACAGAACAAAAGGAATTAATTAATTACGGATAATTACTAATTTAAATCAACCACAATCTTTCAAGTTAAAAAATATGCTACTTTGTATTATTCACATTAACTATCGTGATAAGTTGTTTTTTTCCATAATATAGATCAAGCCTTCGAAAATGTCCTACAATGCTGAAAGGTATAAAAAACCAAATGAAAGCTATACATCAGTTGAGAATTCCATACAATGTTTTTCACAACATTTCTTTGATGATAATATAACAGGGATCATTTTGACTGGACTGGAACAGCTTATTAATTAGTCAAGGAAAAAAAAAGGCCTTTGTTTCTGTATGGTGGTTGTGCATTCATGTATTCGCATTATGAACCTCGCCAAACATGAACACGTGATATCATAATTTGGCGTAATATAGGCATTCCAAATCGAAAGGATCACCGATATGTTATAATGAAATCGATTTCGAGCATCAAAATTTATATGAATAGAGTGTCCTTTACTGTCTGGTATACAATTTAACAAATTTCGGGCAATTGTTACACCTCACAATTTCACGTTCGCATGCATTATTCTATACCTAGACGGAAATTTATGCATTATGCTACCCCATTTTATTATAGCCGTGATATACTGTCTACAACCACCGGATAATTATATGTCGAAAATATCTAATGAATGCATAAACAGAGATTATCAAAGCCCGACACACACATCGCATGATTGATTGATATTAATGGTCGAGATCCCATCGTTCTGGAAGATTTATTGAAATAAAGTTTATCGGTTCGGACCGACCTTTGGTTATTTGAATATAATCCCATGACGTGTAATTATCTATTCAATTATATTCTTTGAAAAGGAACCTGCCAAGATACGGCGATGGAAACTAACGTCATGGATAAGAACATGATAGTTATTTCTTGAACCTATCACATGTTATGTTATTAGATTCAATAATTTATTTCATTTCTCATAGCTTGCAATAATAATACCTTTTTTTTCTATTTATTCCTATTCATTAGAAACTTCGAGGTGAAAATTACGCATCGAAAGAGATAAAATAACAAAAAAACGCGACTGCAGTTAGGATTTCAAGGCAATATCAAAACATTTCTTTAGGCAAAGTTTTGCAATCGAATTTGTATTACAACGAATCAACGGTGAGTAAAACTACTATTTTGCGTTAACTGCGCTGCTACCGCTACATTTGATTGGCAGTTTAAAAAAGCTGTTACTTTCTGTATCAGTTTCCCCCGCATATACTGATATACATACATAAAATCGTTTCAGTTTTTACTGTTTTGTAAAATATTTTACTAGTATTCGCGATACTCATTGAGACACATCCATCTAAACTACGGTATAGCTATACTTGTAGATATATCATCTATATACATGTGAATACACTTTTTATTCACTTACTTCCATTAAGAAATAATTACCTAATGAATAAAACCCTGCACTTTAATAACATTAAAATGTCTCATAATATAAACAATCGATTAATAAATGCAGGAAACTTGTTTCTTAAGCGAATAATTATATTATATAGTGCAATAGTACAAACGTTGCTTTAAACGTACAGCAAGAGAAAAAAGTTTCCGCGTAGCTTGGTAGTAAAGAAAAATTAGATCTGAACACAATTTTTACGGGATATTTTGTAACATCCGGCTCCACTCAATAAAATAAATAAAAAGAATTTAGATATTTCTTTTCGGCTGCCGGCAATAGATACCGCCAACCGGTATGTTTGTTTGCGATTATGAGATAGAATCGTAAAGAGATGTAAACATGTAACAACGACTATCGAAAATATATCTATTTACCGCTACTTGGTGGAAGTATTTTTACATTCGGTATTATTAAGTACTTAGTTAAGTTACCTATATGAAGAAGAAGAAAAGAAAACAAATAAAAGGTCTGACTTCCCACACTTTTTTACTGTAATTTGGCGAGATAAGATTGTCATAAATTAAATAAAATTTAATTGTCGTGATTATTTAAATAACTCTTAATTTAAACATCTACAACAGAAAAAAAAGATAAACTTTCAAAAAACTTCGAATGAAATTGAAGTATTCAATAGTTAAATGTAGGAATATTAAATGAAATAAATGATATTTCATTGGTGTTTATGTGTTTATGAGAGGAATTATCAAAATTAAAACATTTTCATTGGATAAGCTTGAATATATTTTACACAACGCGGCAAACTCACTACTCTATCACTGCTAAATATAGTGATATTGGTAACCAGTGGCGTACACACGGGAGGGGTTTTGAGGATTCAAATCTCCCCTAGGCATCAAAATTTGGAATATCACAAATACTCTGTTTTTCGTGCAGAGGGTCGCTTATCAGGCGCTGAAGATAAGAAGAAATCTATTGAGGTTATGTTAGATTCAAGTCTCAAAGAACAAATAAAATCAAATCGGTAAAGATTGTTTCCCATCATAGAAACTATATTGTTTTGTGGTCGCCAAGGTATATCACTTACAGGCCATAGAGATTCTGGTCAAATAAATTTTGATGAACCGGAACCAATCAAAATGATGGACATTTTCAAGCGCTTTTACGCCTATGGCTCAAAAGTGGAGATGAAAATTTGAGAAATCCTCTAACTCTCCCGTCCAAAAAGCGAGTTATATTAGCCCTCGTATACAAAATGAACTTATGACGTCATGTGATTCAATAACAGTGGGCACCCTTGTTAATAAAGTGAATGCATCTAAAAGTTTTTCGGTGTTAGTAGATGAAATAGCCGATATATCGGATACACAGCAACTTTCCTTGTGTGTGCGATATGTCGACAATGAGACTGTAAGTATTAAAGAAGCCTTTTTGCAATTTGTACCACTGTCTGACCTTACTGGAAAAGGACTTCCTAACTCTATAATAGAGATCCTTAATAAACTGGAAACTAATTTGCAGTACATGGTGTGTCATGGATATGATGGAGCTGCTGCATTGAGTGACCAATTACAGGAAGCTCAGTAACACATAAGAGAAAATGTGATCTGACTATTTATATGCATTGTGCATCACACTGCCTAAATTTAGCTATCTTTGACGCTTGTGGAATATCAAATATCCGAAATTGTTTTGGTTCAATTGAGAAAATATATAACTTTTTCTCAATACACCGAAACGGCAAGCTATACTAGAAAAAGCTATTGATCATTTAGAACCTGAAACATCTGCCACACGACTAAAACAGTTATGTCCGATTAGATGGATTTAACGCCATGAATCAGTACTTGTAGTACTAGAGCTACAGCAAGCTACGGTTGAGGCATTAGAAACTATATCACTATGGAACGATAAAACAACTTCTGCTATGGCAGTACAGTTACTGACTGTCATACGTACGAACTTTCAAATATCACTTCATGCAGTTGCTAAATTGTTTGCTATAACTCTACCGCTAAGTCGTTAGTTACAAACAAAAAATCATTTATCGGCAGCACTTGGAATAGCCCCAGACGCGGAAAATATTTTGAAGGAAGGAATGTGAGGATCATATTCGGATGTAAATGGGAGTCTACAAGGATTTCTTCATAGGAACATATTTTCATAAGAATATTCAAAAGGTCGTTTTAGGTAAACATCTAGTGGAACCGAGACATTACCGAATGTATAATGTTCAATTGTAAAAGTAACTACCGACACAAGAGTCTCCTCTCGAGGCCAAAAAAAGAATGGGTGAATCCAAAATTTATAACAGTTAACCCATTTCGATTATTCATTGAAGATCAGTTCGCCAAATGACATTTAAGCAAGAGTTAAAACGAACACTAGATGGCCGTTACTCACACCAGATTGAGGCAAATAATCAATACTTTGCATTAAAAAACTAAATAATAAATTTAAGAAACGCTGAAACACCAAATAAGCTTCAGATTTATAAAATCGTGAAAAGCAAGTACTAACATTTTAATAATATAAATAGCATTTTGATGTTGTATGGCATACTATAATAGTTATAAATAGCAATTTACATATGACAAGTGCAACCAGGCATGCACATTCTTGTAGTCAGAAATCCAATAATTTTTTTTCCAAGCTGCATTAAATTAAATGTTAATAACAGGAAGTAACATGGCAATACATATAACATATGTAACATTTTTTTTTAAAAGCTTCAATTCTTAACCATGTATATAATTTTTAATTTCTTTTTCTCTTAGTTTTTAGGTCGTAAATATTGAAAACATAAATGAGTACTACAACGTTTCGCTTTATTGCAAAGCTTTTTCAAGTATATAAATATAAATGAAAAAGTGTAAATTATAACTAAATTAAATTAAAATATTAAACAAAAACATTTTATTTATAATTTACACTTTTTACATTTATATTTATGTAATTGAAAAAGCTTTGCAATAAAGCGAAACGTTGTAATACTCATTCATGTTTTCAATATTTACGACTTAAAAACCAAGAGAAAAAGAAATTAGAAAAAACATTTTTTTTTTATAAATATTTTTAAGACTGGAAAGAACTTTTAATTCTTAATCAATACATATAACAAAGTTGGTATCCGCCATTATTAAAAATATTTCTTATATCATAAATAAGAAATATTTTTAATCATAAGTCGATAAATGAATAAAATTTCTAACTTAATTCGTAAAGGAGCTAAGGCCGCCTGGCGCACTATTGCAGGACCTTCATTCATTCATTCATTAAATTTAGGGTGGGCACCTAAAGTCCGCGCACTTGAGCTAGGTGCTCATTGT
Organism: Protaetia brevitarsis; assembly: GCA_004143645.1. Taxonomy (NCBI): domain Eukaryota; kingdom Metazoa; phylum Arthropoda; class Insecta; order Coleoptera; family Scarabaeidae; genus Protaetia; species Protaetia brevitarsis. Next base: position 1,310,479 of record RXPK01000206.1, read on the forward strand.
ACCATCGCTATTAAGCCTCTTATTTCCACTCGAGCAGCTTGGTGTTCTCTATAAAGCCCACTATCTTGCCCAGTGGGAACTTGAGAACCTTCGAGGGCTCCAATACATCGCTCCCGAAATATTTCTGCCTGAGTATCTTCAATTCCTCACATGTGCAGATTACATGTAAACTCGTTTCCTCCTGTAATTCGCATCTTCTGCACCACGGTTCGCTTACTCGACCTGTGTTGTATAGATGCTTTTTCAGGGGACAATGTCCAGTTACCAGCCCAGTAATGGTTTTAGCTTCTTTCTTGCTGCTCCTGAATAGGTTATCAGAGAATCTAGCATCCCCATCCCCTATTAGCGCTTTGGTATGGAGTTGACCTTCAGTCGATCTCCATTTCTTTGTACTTTCTTTATCTAACCAGGTCCAGATCTCCCTTCTTGAGGAATCCTTAGTAATCCCATATATGGGCTCTGGACCCATGAAGTGTCTTTTAGCGCCCTCCTTGGCTAGTTTATCGGCTATTGCCCTTTATATCCTCATGTCCCGGCACCCAAATCAGAGACACCGTAGTAGTACTGTAGTCTCGTGCCAGTGCATTGAGGAATTGTTTGCAGTCTGTAACTAGTTTTGACCTAGTTACGGGGCCCGAGACTGCCTTGATGACAGCCTAATGGCTGTCAGTCAATATATTAATTTGCCTCCTCATGTAGCCCCTTTTGCAATCATTTCACAGGCTGCAAGGGCGAATACCTCTGCCTGGAAGACCCTTGCATGCTTTCCCAGGCTTAGCGATATCCTTTGATTAGGACTGGGTCCGCAAATACCGGCTTCTGTGCCCTGGCTGGATTTGGATCCGTCCGTGAACCAGTTATCGATAGCAGTGATCTCACTGCGTGCCTGGTCTCTGTTCGGTATGGAGATTTTCACCTTTTCAGTGAAGATAATTTCGGGTGCCATGCTGTTCGTGGACATTTGCAGCAACGGCTCGTCCAGCATCGTGCCCGTAGTATAAGTGTGCCCTCCCACCCTCAAGTTGGGATACCACAAGTTGTTGGCTTTCAGTATAAGGACCGCATTCATTGCATCCGCTCTCACACAAAGCTGCAGCGAGGGGGGACCCACAACGGTCTCCAAAGAGGCGGTCCCTGTGCTGTTAATTGAACCAGTGATTTCCAGCAATGCCTGTCGTTGGACAGCGGTTAGCAGCTTCACAGCGGAGGACACTTCTGTCCTCCTCCACCAGACTACTGCCCCGTATGTTATCGCTGGTCTTATCATGGCAGTATATAGCCAATGGGTAATCTGTCCACATTTCGATACTCACTATTAGTATCTCGGTTATTAGAACAGCAACGGTTAAATGGGAAATGCAGAATTCAATAATCCCAAGAAATATCGGTTCAAATTTGTTCTAACTTTTTTAAATTTTAAGATATTTTGAAATAACCAAAATTTGCCGATTTCAATTTTTCTCAGTAATTCGATAGTCCTTAATGTGACCGCTTTTAAAACTTTACGTTATAGAGATCCTTTTTTGGGACAATTTTTTTGGTGGAGAGAGAAATCCTCTATTGTCATTTGTTTTTACGTTATTAGCGTTATCTTTTGTTTTTCATATGGCGGCCGTATTGAATTCTTGGTTAATAAGATAGCTCTTAAAAGGCGCTTTTCAAAGATGTATAACATAGTTGAAATTTTTTTATTTATAGCGGAGATATTGCCAAAAAAGTAAATTAATCTCTAATAGGGTAGTAGTGGTATGTTCATATAGGTCACCAGACTCTAACATAGAGATATTTCTGGACAAACTTACATTGTTATTTGAACGATTAGTAAACAAATCTCTAGATTACATTATTTGTGGAGACTTCAATATAGATATTCTCAGTAATATTAAAATCTCAAGTGACTTTTTATCATTGATTCGTAGTTATGGGGCCGTTGTGGCTATAAATGAGCCCACTCGGGTCACAGCTACGACTTCATCTTGTCTAGATAATGTTATAATTACAAACACTATACAATTTTAATCATTGGTCATACCTTCGGGTATTTCTGATCACTACTCTCAGATTGTTAGCGTTAACATTGAAATTAAAACAAATACAAGTAGAATTGCGCTACGGTGTAATTTTAGTACGACTGCCTTGGCTGGGTTTGATTCATCAATAGCTCAGGAACATTTTAATTTAGTTTTTCAGGACATTTCAAAAGATGACAAATTTGCTTATTTTATGTCGATTTTTAATTTATACTTTAATGCTTTCTTTCCTTTAAAAAAACAGGTAGTTACGGAAAATGTAACCAATCTTACCTCGCCGGAAATGGATAAAAAAAAAAACGATAACAAATAATTGTTGTTAATGTACTATATTATTATTATTGCAATTATTTTTATTATTAATCCTCCAAATTTATTACCATTGTTTTCTATGTAAAAGCGATCTTTTTTTGATGACTAATGAATAAACCTATTATTAAAAAATGCGGGGGTATGGGGTACCCCGTCCCCCGTTATTAGCTTTTTATGAAGATATCTACCTTGAGGCCATGTATTATGCTGGAAATTATGTTAAGGATAAAAACTTATTTCTGTTATAGTTCATTTGATTTTATATCAATAGACAAGTTTATTAATTTTGAAGCTTTATTATTATTTTTCTATTTTTACAATTATTAATTTTCTAAATTTGTTATACATCATCGTATTCTATGTAAAATAGACCTTCTTTTGATGAATAAGAAAAAGAAAAAATGTAAAAAAATAGGGGTACGGGGTACCCCGCCCCCGTTATTAACTTTTTGCGAATACGGACGACGCCACCCTTAGGGCCACGCAATATGCTGCAAATTATGTTAAGAATAAAATTTAATATCTGTTATAATTTAGAAAATATTTGCAAAAATTGAAAAATCGTCCAAACTTTGGAGGGGGCTGTACCCCAAAATCGTGCGGATACGCAGATAAAAAAAAATACGTGTCTCTTATTTTAAGGTACTCCTTCGATCTGTTAAGTTTCATCGAAATCGGAGGGGGACACCCGCCGGTGTTCCCTTGTTAGCCAATAGACGACAGACAGTTAAACTAAACAGTGTTTCGGGCGTAGCGTATTCCAGTACGCTCTCCGCAGATATTGGTGTTCCTCAGGGTAGCGTGCTGGGGCCATTATTATTTTTAATTTTTATAAATGATATTTTTGTAAACGTTTCATGTAACAATCAAAAAATCATTAATTACGCAGATGATACAGACTTGCTGTTTAGTAGTTTTGATTTTCAATCTTTAATACAAACAGGACAAGATATACAGGGTATTCCACGTAACTGGTTCATTAAAAGTTTATGATGTTCTATTATTTACTTATATTTGAGATTTTGGCACCAGTATCTGTTCGATTGGAACTATAAATGCAAAATACCTCAACCAAAATATCACTTCCGGTTGACCGGAAATCGATGTCAACTTTGTTATTTTAAATAAAATGATATAATTTTTTATTCATTTTTTTGGATTCTACGACTATAAATACATCAGTTTTCATTAGCTATTCCTATAGCTACATGTTGCCGTTTTTGAGTTATTTGTTTTTCTTTTTTTTTTTAGGCATAATCATTGCATCATTGAGAAATTAATATCTCGGTTAATACTGCAAGTAGAGACTCCAAATTTGCTATGTTATGAATGTAGATATTACTCTAAGAAACGGTAAGCACACTTTACATTCTAACATACAAGGTGTTCAAAACTGAGGAACAAAGTGACATATTTTCAAATGCAGAAAACTCATTTTTTTAAAATAGAACACCCTGTATTTTAATTCGGAATTAGGAAGTAAATATCATCCCCTATCACTTTATATCAGCATTCCCTATACCTATCTTTAATAGATTTTGAGATATGAGCGACTTTTTGTTAAACAGACTAAGTAGCCCTATCTTTAAATGTTTGTAGCTGGCTCTGAAATGGATTCACGTCAAATTCATGTATTATTTTTGAATAACCATACAAGAATGTCTGTTCGAATAGTCATTTCTATTAATATTACGTTGTACGAAAGTGTAATTACAATGATATACATAAACACTTTTGGTTAGTCAATGAATTTGACATTAATCCCATTCAGAGCCAGCTACAAACACGCAAAGATAGGGCTACTTAGTCTGTTTAACAAAAAGTCGTTCATATCTCAAAATCTATTAAAGATAGTTATAGGGAATGCTGATATAAAATGATAGGGGATGATATTTACTTCTTAATTCCGAATTAAAATACAGGCTGTTCTATTTAAAAAAAAAAAGAATACTTAGTCTGTTTAACAAAAAGTCGTTCGTATCTCAAAATCTGTTAAAGATAGGTATAGGGAATGCTGATATAAAGTGATAGGGGATGATATTTACTTCCTAATTCCGAATTAAAATACAGGGTGTTCTATTTTAAAAAAATGAGTTTTCTGCATTTGAAAATATGTCACTTTGTTCCTCAGTTTTGAACACCTTGTATGTTAGAATGTAAAGTGTGCTTACCGTTTCTTAGAGTAATATCTACATTCATAACATAGCAAATTTGGAGTCTCTACTTGCAGTATTAACCGAGATATTAATTTCTCAATGATGCAATGATTATGACTAAAAAAAAAAGAAAAACTTAAATAACTCAAAAACGGCAACATGTAGCTATAGGAATAGCTAATGAAAACTGACGTATTTATAGTTGTAGAATCGAAAAATTAATAAAAAAATATATCATTCTATTTAAAATAACAAAGTTGACATCCATTTCCGGTCACCCAGAAGTGATATTTTGGTTAAGGTAATTTACATTTATAGTTCCAATCGAACAGATACTGGTGCCAAAATCTCAAATATAAGTAAATAATATAACATCATAAACTTTTAATGAACCACTTACGTGGAATATCCTGTATATCGTTCTGTAAAACAATGGTTTATAGAGAATGGTTTACAAATAAATGAAAAGAAAACGTATTGTATACTGTTTAAAATCAATAAAACCATACACACTCCAGTTGATATTGTTCTTGATAACGATAAAATAAAGTTAACAAAATCCTGTCGTTTCTTGGGAGTCAGTATAGATGACACACTTAGATGGACCCACCACATAGAACAGATGTGTGGCAGACTGGGTGGTGCTTGCTTCGCATTAAAAATATTAAGTAGAGTCTGTAATTATGCAACTGTGAAGGCAGTATACCATTCATACTGTGCTTCGATAATCCGTTATGAGCACATATTCATTTTGCAGAAAAGGGCGGTGCGAGCACTACTAGGCCTGAATTTTAACGTATCACTTCGATCCATCTTTAGATCTAGCGGCTTTCTCACTTTATATGGTATTTACATACATGAATGTCTTTTATTTAACTTTAAAAACAAAACTTTATTTAGAGATAACGAAAAAACACATATACATACAACAAGATATAAAACAAATTATAATGTTCCTCGACATCGACTGACTAAATCCACCAAAGGTGTACTTTACAATAGTATTCGTTTTTTCAATAAATTAAACCTTCAAATATAAAATTAGAAAATAACTTTGTAAGGTTTAAACGTATGACGTATTCTTACATATGCAATATTGAGCCATACAGTGTTTCTGAATTTCTTGAATTTAATTAAGTAGTTTAATTGTATATAATTAAAATACTGTAGGTGCATAAGCAAATATTTTCTTTTTCTTAGTTTAGACGTTATTTCGACTTGTACTGTGTAGTGGAAATAAAGATTATTATTATTATTATTATTATTATTAATATGAAATTAGTAGGCTATGAAATTGGACACCGATGGGAAATGAAAGCTGAGAGATGGTTAAATTGTAAGTAATACTGTAAAATAACGAAAAAGATACTGACTGTTTCATATTCACAAAACAGATTCTCCAATAAAATTACGAAATCATAAAATTAACTAAACGTCAGTGTAAAACAAAATGATAAACTGTATAAAAATACAATTAGCCCTACAGAGAATAATTGATTACAACCTTGCGTACTCGCAGTTATTGTTAAGTAATTGTTGTTAAATAATTGAAGTTAGCAAGTGTTAATAATTGCACATAAATATTCAAATGACGAAAAGGTAGATATGTTGGAACTGTATTTGAAAAGCAAATAGAAACTCTGAACACATTACGCTGAGCGTTTTCCAGAAAGACAACGACCACACAGGACAATTTTTAGAAGGTTAATTAGCGATCTACTGAATTTTGAAAGGTTTGAACAAAAAGGAGCTAACTACAAAATTAACGATGCTAATATACGTCGTAATGCTGTTTAGCAAAATGTTGCTAACATTTGAAGCACATCAATTCGCCGAGTAGTTCGAGAAACTAGAATTGCAAAATCCACTATATCCAAAGTCTTGAAGAAAAACAAATGCCACCCATACAAATCTACAATTTCCCAAGGCTTAATCGATAATGATTATCACTAAAGATTGAGGTTTAGCAGGAGAAATTTATGCTCATTTTCCTAGGAAAATATTGTAGACAGATGAAACACGATTTACTAATTGCGACATGTTCAATAGGCGTAACTATAATTATTGGTCTACTGAGAATACACACTTGGTAAATCAAAGGTTTCAAATTCAATTTGAGTTTGCTCTCTGGTGAGGTTTAATTAGTATAAATTTTTGTTTAAATTTTGTGTTCTCTTATTTGACTTCTTTTCTGTTTTAGATAATCGCTTAGTAGATCCTTTCGTCTATGATTATAATTTAACTAGTAACAGATATTTAGAGCTAGTATAATTTAACTAGTAAACAAGATAATGCCTGCTTTGAGGCAAATTATTAATCCTGACGACATGCAATACATTTGGTTCCAGAAGGATGCTTGTCCGACCCACAGCACTCGTGACGTAACATTTTTTGAGAGAAAACTTTAATGAGAAAGTGGTATCAAATAATTATGGGGTGCCCCTAAGAATAAAGCATTTAGTTTTGAACCGCCAGAAACTGTGGATGTTTTAGAACAATGAATACCAGAGGTGCTAAGATCAATAAACGGAAACACACTTCCTAGAGTTTAGAATAAGGGATCAAAAGTGTGTCGACAGAATAGTCATTATTTTCAACACTTTCTTTAACTAAACTTTTAGCATCTGTTCTTTTCTTCTTACTTTTGCGATTTTTGTTGTCTTTTCGTTATTTTATAGTATTATTTAGCATATTTTATCTATGTAATTTTCCGTGTGTGATCATCCATGATCAGTTTCATAGTCTAGATACTAATCAGTGACGGCGGGTGCATAGGCCACAGGCAGGACCAATACAACGATTGAAGTTCGTATGGTATCATCCGAAATTTTTGCGAACTGATACGAAGAAATTAGATCATTGTAATGGTCCTTGTAAAACGTAAGCACCGGCTGCCTCTGCTACTAATTTCACTGATGACGATCATGTCATGGCTTCCTAATTTTATCGAAAAATATGTTTTTTGTTAACTGTTAGTGTCTTTTTCGTTATTTTACAGTATTACTTACAATTAACACATCTCTCAGCTTTCATTTCCCATTGGCGTTCAGTTTTATAGTTTACTAATTTCATATTAGAGATTAATTGACTTTGTTTACAATATCTCCGACACAATTTTAAAAAAAATCAACTATGTTATAAATCGTTGAAAAGTTCTTTTCTAATGACCCAAAAATTCAATATAACCGCCATGTGAAAAAAAAAAGATAGCGCTAATAGCTTGAAAACAAATGACAATCAGGGATTTCTCTTTACACAAAAAAAAAATTGGTTTAAGAAAGTATCTCAATAATTTGAATTTAAGCTTAAAAACGGCTACATTAAAATTATCGAATTATTGAGAAAAATTCAAACCGATAAATTATGTTTTTTTTTAAATATCTTAAAATTTAAAAAAGTTAGGGTAAATTTGAGAAGTACGATATTTCTTGAATTCTGTAAAACGTTTCCCATTTAACCGTTGCCCTATGTCTTTTAATAACCAATAGTGAGCATAAAAATGTGAACACACTGTATAAAAGATACTAAAAGAAGTTTTGTATACCTTTGGATGGTTTCCATTAAAGCACCAAAATACTAAGAGCAGAAGTACTGCAGTTCCTTGTAAGCATATCCTGTCGCGAACAATTATTAGTTGGATAGGTAAGATGCACTTCTTTCTGCGAGGAGGAACACTTCTTTTTTATTCATTTCCGAAATTTATCCTACTTTGTAGTTAGGTTACTTGTATTTACGAATGCAAGATTGTCATAATGGTTGCCATTATATTCAGTTTCCACGTAGATTGTTGGCTAATCCCATTGGAATTATGGATCGTGTATGTGCATTAGCAGGAGATCCGGAAACACAGTGACTCTAGTGTATTGATGCATCGATTGTAATACGGAACTTCGGTGGCTCAGTACATTTTGCTCAAATTTGGATAGATTAATACATCGGTTCGAGGATTACAGATATATCATTATTTAGACGATAATAATATTTGAGGATAGCGTCAAGCACGCTTATCTTTAGTAAAAACTCGAAAATTATTGTCACTCTTTTTCTCGAAAAGCAACAGACCGATTAAATAAACCTTTTATCAAATATTAACTCATTATTACTTTTTTAGTTTAGTTTTGAATAAATATTATTTCTTAGTAATAGGTTCCAGGAACGTTCACCAGAATAAAATACTTTCCAAAACTTGAAATCGGCAAATTCATTCTGATTTATTTATTAATTAGCTATAAAAAAAAATAAACAGGAAAATTTCTTCCTTTCCAGCACCTCCCAAGAAAATTAATTGATCAATGCAACAGAAAGTGGATTTTTCCTTGGGAAAGCTAAAACAGCGTTTTAACATATACAGGCTGTTTCAGACCACTCACCCACTATCTTTTTCTCGCGATCTATTGCAGCTAGACTAATGCGACAAAAAAATTAATAACAAAACCCCACCTAAAGAATTACGTGAAAATATTTCTAACTGCCAGAAACGTTCCATTATTAAATGGAATCATATGTTTTTTTCTTACCTCAGTGAATTATAGAGATTATTTGAATACAATTTTCATTAAAGTTCTCTATCCCTAAATTCAACCGTTTTCGAGATATTTACGATTTTGTTAAAATTTTGACGTTTTCATCTCTTTCGAAACGTACCATATTTTGCAAACCATTAAAGATAATGATGTCATTTTACTAGTACCCAAGAAAAATAGTTGTCCGTACCAAATTCTGTCAAAAAAACCACTAAATTGTATAAGTATTATGAGTGTTAATAAATCGATTGCAAATTCGGATATATTTAACCATGGAAAATTCATTTTTTTCAAACGTAACATTATATTCCTAATTATATCATTCAATGCAGAAATAAATTCTCCATCGATAGGTATAAAGGATGCATATACCTATTCCTAGTCGTTTTCAAGATATTAACCATTATTTACCCGACAGTGAAAATGTTAGTACATTTCTTGCAGTGGGCTATAAAAATGACAAGTAGATTTGACAATCATCAAAGCAATTGTTACTTTACTTTATCATTAAGATCTATTCTTCCCATCTATGGTTATAATGTTGTGGTTGAAAGGAGTATTATAAAAGATATTTTACATTTATTGCTTATCTGGAAGGGAATAGATGATACTTAATAATTTAGAGATGCCAGATAAAAGGATGGTACCTATTACATTAAAAATAGATTACAATATTCATAAAAAAATTATTGAACTTAATGTAAAATAACTAAATAAAAATAAATTATTCAAAATGTCTGCCGTTTTTTTTTTTCTATGCATCGCTCTATTCTGCCCTCAAAGTTCTTATGAAGTCGAACTAGTTATTTTCTGCTTATGGATCTACACGTTTGCTTTATGCTTATCTTCATTTTTTCTCCACTTTGCGAACGATCTGATAAACAATACTCTATCTTTCACCCTTCCCCAAACATAATTATAGTCCAAATATGTCAGGTCTGGTGATCTGTCTGGCCATGAAATTTCGGACCCTCTTCCAATCCATTTATTTGAAAACATTTCACTTAATTTTTATCTCACATGTACAGCAAAATATGCAGGACAACCATCATGTTGGAACCACATATCTCTTCTTGTTTCAAACGGCACGTTTTCGAGGATCACTGACAATTCATTTATTAAAAAAAAATTGCTGTACACATTCCCGTATACTGTTTCTTCAAAGAAGTATGGTCCAATTGTTTGGCACCATTGATGCCACACCACGTGTTCGTGCTCATCGTCAAAAACGGACCCTGACCTGGGAGTCACCGTCACGTAATTTTTGACGAAGCGAGACATAGTATGGGTGCATTTTGTAGTCATTAAGAACTCGCCATACGCTCACATGGCTAATGCCTGACTTTCGTGCTGTATTGCGAATGCTTGTTTGAAGATTAACTACAACTACCCCAAAAATATCTGCTATTCTCTCATCTTTACATGCCAAACAATTTGCCTGCCCTTGTTGTGATTTTTGCGCACACTTCCTGTTTGTGCTTCCTTGTGAATGCTTCTGCATTTGAGAATGCCATATTAAAAAAATAATTCATACAACTTGAACAACAAAAAATAACAAAATAACGCGTAACAATAAAGCAAACAACAACAAAGAACCACTAATAATGAAAATTCGACTATAATAGGGATTCTAGCAAAGACAAGTTTGACACGTCTGGATCTGAAATTGTCATGACCACGCTATTGGAAAACTTACACAGCCCACTGCAAGAAATGCACTAAAATTTTCATAGGCGAATAAATAATGGTTAATATCTTGAAAAAGACTAGAAATAGGTATATGCATCCTTTATACCCTATCGACGGAGAATTTATTTCTGCATTGAATGGTATAATTAGGAATATAATGTTACATTTGAAAAATGAATTTTCTAAGGTTAAATGTATCCGAATTGACAATCGATTTATGAACACTCTGTATATAATTTAGTGTTTCTTTTTTGACAGAATTTGGTACGGATAACCATTTTTCTTGGGTCCTAGTAAAATGACATCATTATCTTTAATGGTTTGCAAACTATGGTATGTGTTCGAAAGAGATGAAAACGTCAAAATTTTAGGGATAGAGATTAATGAAAATTGTATTCAAATAATCTGTAAAATTCATTGAGGTAAGAAAAAACATATGATTCCTTTAAAATAAGAAAATTGCTATCCATTTCCGGTGTAATGGAACGTTTCCGGAAGTTAAAAATACTTTAACGTGATTGTTTAGGTGGGGTTTTGTTATTATTTTTTTTTTGCATTAGTCTAGCTGCAGTAGTTCGCGAGAAAAAGATTGTGGACGAGTAGTCTGAAACAGCCTGTATATATAGACGGTTTTCAAAATCAGCAAGTATGCCAAGGGCATTAGAAAATACAGGTACTAATCGCATGGACATTTTTCGATGAAATTATAAAGATATTAAGCTACATTCGAGTCAAAGACCTTTCGGGGATTGTTAATGTGCCCATTAGTTTAATAAAGAAGTTTAGCGACGTCACAGTAAGTACATCCATTAAAAGACGTAAACACTATTCTGCTAGAGGGCATTTTTTTCCGGATAAGGTAAAATATCCTATACATTAAAAGAGCAAGTAATATTGATGAGTATAAACCAGTCTTCCTATTGGGCCCTTTCTCAAAGGTTTTCGACAATCCACTTAAGATTATGCAACTTTTTCACCATGAATCAAACCACTATGGGTTTTTATCTGGCAGGTTGCAGCTTGTCCGATAAAATGACTGTAACATTAATTGATGTCAATTAGTAAATTATTATTATTATTATAAGGGCCAATTGTACGAAAGTCGTTTATCGAAAGATCAACGTTGAACTTAGTTTATTGAAAAAAATGCATTGTACGAAGCAAGTTCAGCGTTAGATCTGTTGAGCGGAGCGCAATGATCGTTCAAGGAAGATTTAAATCCGGTTCAACGTCAGCTGTCACCATATCTGTCACAAATTGTCTAAAACATTTGAGCATACTATTGTTGTTATAATACCATTTGCCGAAAATGACGGATTTAGGAGAACTAACCGATGATGAAGAATTTTTGGAGCTTGTCGATCATATAAGACACCGGAAGATTACGAGAGCGACTAAATCTCTTCGAAAAGTGGAGTGAAGGTAAATTCAAAACAAGATTTAGGTTGTCAAAGGATATTGCTAAATGTGTAATATATGAAATAGCTGATACGATTTCAAATAAGATAGGCAGGTGTGTATTTTTATGGGCATTACATAAGAATCGCTATTTTATGTAGGTACATATGTTTTACCTAAATGGTGTTGTTTACATTATGATTCTCAGCAACAGGATACTTTTTACAGGTAGTAGGAAACTTTGGTGGCATTGATCATGCTACTGCGTGTGGAACGGTACACAAAGTATAATAATAATACTTTATTGTCGTGGTTTTCTAAGAAAATATTGACATTGTCAGTAGGAGAAGTCAATAAATAAACAAATATAAAAATACAAAATAAGCAGCTATACCTATAATGAACACTAATGATGTTAATATGTCAAATTGCAATTGAAAATATTCCTCCTCAGTGTAGTATGTGTGTGCCAGTAGATATTTCTTAAGTTCTCTTTTAAATTGAGTTTTTGAAGGAAGCGATTTTATATATTCTGGCATTTGGTTGTATATAATAGTAGCTTGATAAGCAGGGCTAGATTCATAAAATTTGGTTTTATGGGCTGGAATACTTAAATTATGGAAGCCCCGCGTCGTCATACCGTTAAATATATCACGATTTTTGGCAAATTCGGTCTCATTATCTTTATAAAACATTAAGACTTTATCAATAAATAGACCAGCCAATGGAAAAATACCGAGGGCACCAAACAAAGAACGTCACGAATCTCCGGGTGCAACTCCCATTATAACTCCAATTATCTTTTTTTGAGTCACAAACAACCTCCTCGCAGATGCAGTGGAACCCCAGAAAACAATACCGTAACGAACCCTAGATTCGACATATGCATAATAGAATAATTTTAAAGAGTGTAGACTGACACTACTTTGCAGTGATCTAACAGCATATACTGCTGAGCAAAGTTTGTGGTGAAGGGAGTCACAATGTTGTTCAAACTTAAGACGTCGATCTACACAAGGAACAAAATGCAGTAGACCAGTCTTGGAACCGTTCAAAACAAGTCCATTTGAGCAGGACCAATCTACCATGTTGCCCACGACGTTATTACATAGTACCGATGCTTCCGATACCGACGCCCCCGCTACAATACAACTAGTATCATCAGCACACTGGGCCAACGAAGAACAAGACAGGTGAGCCCGAAGATCGTTTGTGTAAAGATGTGTAAAGATAATGACGGTCCCAAAACTGATCCCTGCGGAACAGGGCAACATAGCTAACCTCAATCATAAATTTATTCAAATGCCACCAACTGAAGCTGTTATACATGCTCTTCAGAAATGTATTTGTGATATAATTAGGTTTCCACGATGTATAGGAGCTCTAGACTATATCCATATCAAAATCATTTCACCTGACACTGATAACGCAGAGGCATTTCGAAATAGGAGGGGCTACTTTTCATTCAACTGACAAATAATATGCGATTTGGAATTGAAAATCAGAAACATGTGTTTAGATGGCTAGGAGCTACTTACGATGCTCATATATTTTGCAATTCAAATATACACGCTGACCTGAATGTGGTGTTAATGCGGATAATTTACTTGTCGGTGATAGCGGTTATGGAAGAAGGCCATGTTTAATAACCAATACTTTTTTTTCTCATTACTACTGCACCAGAACATAAATAATCTGAAGCATAAGCATGTTTACCATAAAATTAACCAATCTTCAAGCTTCCAAGTGGTTCACACAAATTGGTGCAAATCATCTAGTTCGTTTTCACTCCGAAAGAAAAATGTCAGAACAATGACATAGTGCATACACGTAGGCCCCGCGACAGAATAACCAACATTGCTTTTAACGCGTTCAACTCAGCCGCTCGGAAAATGGTGTCGTACAATGCACTTAATGCTGAACGAAGATCACTGCTGAATTACGTTCTGATTTCAGGTTCAACGGAGTTTTGTACAATTGGCCCTAGGTATTTGGTATTGGAGCAAATTTTATTTTGCAGAAAACACGCAAAGACCAATTAAATAAAAATTCTAAATAGTTTCGTAGAGCTCAGGTTTTTTGCATCTTCTTCATAATATAGATGTCAAGTCCCTTCAAAATGGTTTGGACAAATTTTTGTTTTCCTACTAGATTATTAGCACTTTGTACACCCTAGCTTCGAAAAATATATAAACGAAGAAGCTATTACATGTGGCCTTTAACGAAATACCTTTAAATTATTATTTTTATGAAGTAAATTGCCGAATACTTTTTTTTATTAACTAATAATAGATAAAAGGAAAAGAGTTTCAAGAATGTAACACAAAAGGCTTTTCAGCACATTTCGTAGACGTTTTCAATTCATGTTGCTCTCTTTTGTAACAATTCATTCCAAACTGAAGACATTGGGGAATTGTTCATAGGCATTGTAGTTTGGAAACAAAAGCTACACTAACTTGTTGTGCCGATTTGTATAACGTGTCGTTTCTATTTTTATATTGTTCGTAGTTTTTCTAAGGCCCACATTCTTAAAAAAAAATAACCTTAGTTGGTCTATGTTGTATTTAGCAAACTTAATTTGCCTAATTGTACTATTAAATTTCATGCATTTAGTGTACATAAGTTCTATGAAATTTTATTTTTAAGTTGCCTGCAAGTTTTTATTGATGTGCACTGACTCGTATTTAATTTTATACATGTAGGTAAATGAATCAGCAAGTGAGACTTGTTACTGTATTAGCTTTACAGAGTTTAGGTTACCATCCTTTGAGTACTTTTAGTGGAAACACATTCGAACTTATATTTAATAGCAAATGTTATAATATAGGATAATCAAATATTACAATACTCTGTCGCAATATAACAATCTTAGTATTTAAAAACAAATGTATGTTTTGTTTTTTTAATCTGTAGTTTTAAATTATGGTATATTTAGCGTCGTAGTTGAAATATTCCCTGTAATATACATCAAGCCCACAATGCATGAAACCAATAAATGGATTACGTATCCGATCCATTTTCAAAAGCAATAACAACTCAGCTGGATATAATTTTGTTTTCTTTCTCTTTTGTATCAGCCTACATTGATTTGACTAATACTATAGAAAATAGACGGTCGTTAGTTGCTTATTGCGTTTTTTTTCCAGCGTGCTTCTGTGCTCATCTGCAGCTAATAACGAAAATGTACAGATGGATCGTGCGACATCTCTACGTGAATGAGGCTTTCAATATTTCTGGCTGATTGGTAATATTCCAGTGAATGGGGAAACTTTTAAGATAATTATGATTACATCGGAACGGAGGTTTTTTGTTCGAAACACTTTCGAGAATTAAAATCTTTTACTTAGGTAGGTACCTTTTTAATTAATTATTTTTTAATGGGAATTAATGGTCTGATGAGTTGGAAGTATTTATTTAGAAATTATTTCCTGCCTCTTGGTGTTTTCTTTGTCCGAGAAACTGCTTACCGGTACAATTATCTAAATTTTAACGCTTTTCATACAGAGCATACGAAACTGGAATCAAACTGGCTCATTAAGAGTTTTAAAGCGTCTAGTTGAAATTTGATTTTACATCAAAGTGGCCATAAAAATACTGTTAAAGACCGGCAAAAATGTCACTAAAAGTTGACACACTACATTTGACATGACAGATGTGTAATAAACTGTCATTAATTTGCTGTGCAATCTTACTAACATGAACTGGTGTCTCCATTGCATTTCTTATTGATAAATAGGTACCAAACCATGTACAAGGAAGCTTAAAGAAAAAGGCATTCTCCGAAACGTCAAAATATGAACGTATGTAACAAGTGCGCCAACCTGTACTGTCAACTCGCAAAAAAATTCTTTTACATTTGAAATTCAAAATTAAGATTTATCGGCCCAAAAAGTCATCTGTATCACACAGCCAGAGTATTCCTACATACGTAGAAACCGCTACGTACTACACTAGCTTCTGGCCTAGTGATTCAAAGGACTATCAGCCTCATGTTTCTTCGAGTCTACCGGAATTCAACAGCTTCATCTTAAATGGAAAGATACAATATTTTTCGATCTAGTGAGTGTAAACTAAGATGAAGTATTCTTTCCCACAAAGAAATGTTTGTTTGGATATATGAGTCAAATGGAATTTGCTTAAAAAAAACTTTGTATTTCATACAAAATCAAGACAATGGCCTTGAAATGACCAATCAGAGATTAGATTTTATGTTTCTTTCGTTTTGCCCTTGGGAGTTGTTCGAAATAACTTGTGGTGATGTAATTTTCATCATATTTGCGAAGGTACATACATACTAGAGCTGCGAAAGGATTGGGGCCAAAAAAAATCAGATGGGGTCTGGGCCGGGCTTTTCTACTGAGACGGGTATCCCGCTTGGCTTGTCAAGCCCGTTGGAACTATAAAACCCATTATTCTTAATAAATTGTATAAGTAATTGTATTATAATAGCACCGCATATGTTGCTTAAAATAGTGTAAGCTATCGGTATATTAATTAGAATTTTATGTTATCTTTAAAAAGTGCACGGGATGATGAAGTATGATCGAAGAAATTATATTTTTTTTTTGTTGCGGTTTCAGAGATGCACGGATATCTCTCGCGAACAGTACGTGGTAGCCTGAAGACTACTAGGGTGGTCAACCTTCGTCTGCGCGTCAGGTCAGTACTAAGTTTCATATATGTGACATTAACGTTTAACACAAGCATACAATACAGTATCGGGAAAGAGCAACATTATTTATTTATTTAACTATAAATATTATATATAAACCCCTTACCTTATTTAAGTAGCAGAAATGGTATAGAATTGCCGAAAAGTTTGTAGCATTAAACTGCTTTCGTCGCGATGAAAAAACATGTTTATATTTTTAAAAAGACCGTTCAACATCTATGCATGTGACGCACGCATAATTAAAATAATCTTTATACCTAGGTAGATAACGGATCAGATGCACCACCACCAATGTGCAGTTCGATTTGTGCCAGTACAATAACTGTTTATCGCACACTGTACAAAGTATATTGGCAGCACCATAATGTAAAACCTGGAATTCACCAATATATTTTTCTACATTATGAAACAATGGTCGTTTCCTAGGATTTTCTACGCCCGACATTGTATTACATTTGCAATGCGTAAAACGTTAACGGAGAATTGTACTATCTCGCACCAAGACTTCACTAACACTGATACTAGGTACTAGATACACGAATCGTAGGAAGTGATTTTACTGCTTTGAAGATATACTGTGGTTAAACGTTTTGCATAGCGCGAGGCGAATGCGGCCCTTGTAAGCAAACACGTCTGACCACTCTAGTGACAAGCTTGATTAGGTATTTATCATTTCGCATCGAGACTCGACTAACACTAATACGATACTACATATCACGGTATAACTATATCAGGTATGTTCACAAGAGGTACGAATATACAAAACTGCTGCTACAGTTTAGAGCATGAAATATTTTACCGGTATTGGCGATTCACACAGAATAATATCTATCTAAGCTACAGTGTAGCTATATATTTGTGCACCATGCAGATGTATATAGACATACCTTTCATGCATTCATTATTTTAAGAGAAGAAGAATTAATTAACATGGCGCAACATTTCACTAATAATTAAATATCTAAGAATTTAAACAATCGATTAATAAATGAAAGAAAGTTGTGTCTTAACAAGACAGGAGCAAATTCTTTTTTAAAATTAAACTCAAAAGTATTTATATGAAAGCTATCACTAAATACATCAAATATCACTTTAAAGGCACAAAGTGAGAAAGAAATGTAATTATTATATCCGAGGTATTCGACATCCGTCAAAATTTACGTTTTGCTGTTGCTGAAGCTAATAAACAAAGCCTCAAGCTTAAAAAAATAACAAGTTTTGTTCCCCACAAGTCTCAATGCCTTTGGAAATAGCGGAATATATTAACATAAAAATGTTTACTAGTATTACAAAAGTAAACTAGTGCAGTAATAATTATATTGCTGGCATCTTGGACATCCTAAGATTGAAGTATTATTATCGAAATTTGTTAGTTTCGATAATAATACAAACACTCAAAACTTAAATCTTACATATTATTACTTGATCATTTTTGTGAAAGATATAAATTTAGCTTTATGTTTCACAACGTTACTACAGGCATGGACGCCGTTAAACCAAAATTCAGAGGGGGGAAATGAAATATCAAAAAATCATTAATAGCATTAACTACTTGTAATATTATAGCTTGCGAAAAGTGAGGTAAAAGTAGATTAGGCACATACATATATATTTAAAACATTTACATTTTGTAAAATGAAATATTCAAATAAAGTACTTAAAAACAATTAGCCGCCCCACCCTGCCCATGGCAAACGACGCCCATGTTTGCCCTACAAGGCAATACTATTTGTGGTTCTCGATGGCTTAGGAAACTGCTACAGAAAGTAATAGTTTCTTTTGATATTGATTAGTTGTTATGAACATTTTGCTTTAAAAATACCAGATTTCTTTCTAGAAACCCATCACTAACAACTGCTGTAATAATACCTACCTGCTTGTACGCGTAATCATTATTAGTAAAACGTCTTAATGTTTCATTGACAAACGGTTGCAAATGATGAACTGAATTGGATCAGATAAAAAACATACAATTCTGTTTACTTACAGTACAATGCTAATAGTCAATCAATACTCGATACACTGAAAGAAGAAGATGGATCATACTTAAGGAAGATTAAAGAATTATCTCATATGATTCAGGAAGCAGTCTTAGCTTAGTATTAATAGGTAGTAATAATCTGCATATAATTAATATTGGTAGGAATGATAAAATACAGGATGTATGTAAAATATTTGCTACCAATAAACAATAAGTAATTAATGAGTGTGAAAAGAATTTCGCCTGGAATACGGTAAAAGATATAGTAAATATCAATCCGAAAAATAAATTAAAAGATATATTTTAAACCGAGCGTTAACCTTGACGAATAAATTAAGATTATGCACTAAAGAGATTTATGTTTTCGGCTAGGATAATTTTCCGTTTAAAACGGTAACAAATCAACATGAAAATTTATGTCCGACTAAAAATACGAAGAAAGTACAGTCTTAAGGATAAGGGCTGCGTGATGAAGTCTATTACATTAAAAGGGAATGACGATAATAAAATTTTATATTGAACAATTTAGTATCAAGCGATTTTGTAAACGATATTGTCCATAAACTGCAGAGACGTAAAGTTCATAAACCGTAGCTTTATTATATGCATGTGCTTTTCAACAGTTTGTCCTTTTCTGTTATAGTAATGTTGATATGAATATACTGATGAGTAAATGCAACGTCAAAGCATATTTAAACATAAATTCTTACGCTGTGAGTCTTTTTTAACGCTGAACGTATAAAAATATATCACAAGTGCTGCATTGTAATAGGCACATGAATGTCCGATCACTCCGCGCTACACGAGATTTTATTAATTCGGGAGTTTGTTTCAGGAACACGTGGGCTTCCATTATCAACCAAAGACCGAATGAATTAAGTAAACATAAGAAAAAACCTATTATTTAAACCTGCAACGTTATCTCGCTCTGAAAAGAAACATATTTACAAGTGCTTCTCTACGCCTACTTGACCCTTCGAAATACCAAGAACTAGCGACGAATGTGAACCATCCCGCCCCCATAAACCTATTTGTATAATTCTTAAGATGGTTGTACATTCTTCACTAATTCAAAATTTATCAAAAGTTACTCTTCTGTAGATGTAGTCTGCAGTATAAAGAAAGTCCAATAAAAAAACTTTGTAAGGAGTGTCACCATTTTAATTTTAGCAGAAAACTGCGACAAAAGGATTGTTAAATTACCTTTCCGTCGTATTTCAAAAGGTTTAGGCGACAATTTGAAAGGGACAGAATATGAACATTTGCTTTACTTGGCAAAACACGTTGAGAAACCTTTTAGGTAACACGAAAGGTAAACCTCATCTCAATGAAAGATCGGACATTTACAAAATCGGGTGTGGTGGTCGGTAATAAAGTTTACATTGGACAAACAAAGCGTACTAATGGAACTAGATCTATGGAACACATAGCAAGTTATCGCTACGGGAGACTTGCTTGACATATAAACGATGCCGAACATGAAATTGATATAGAAAACTTTGAATTAGTGGAAAACGTACAATCTCTTAAATAATTAGAGGTATACGAAACCAAAAACATAAAAACAACTTACTGAATCGGGAAGTTGCACCCCTAGCATCCAATTTCGATAAATTTATGAGGGTAGGATAATTCACATTCGCTGCTAATTCTTGGTATTTCGAAAAGTCAAGTAGGCGTAGGGAAGCAATTGTAAATATGTTCCTTTTTAAGGACCAGTTTTTCAATGTCTGGTTAAAACTGTGTTTTAAGTAGCTCCAAGTTAACCCTAACCTACAGTTAAAGAGGTAGGAGGTCTGTCAAGGTGATAGTAAACTTGCAATTTATTGCGAATAAAAAACTGTTGGCTATCCTGAACATCAAACATGTTAAGTAAATATTGTCCCCATTGATTATAACACTGATTTTATTTTATTTTTTAACTTCAAATCGCTGAAACTGACAGCTATGTGATATTTTTAACAGCATTGTTTGTTTGATTCTCTACTGGATTATAATCGTTTGTAGTAGCTAATCGAAGTTATTTGAAGATGGTAACGTATATAGTTCCGCTTTAAAATGGTTATGATTTATATTATTATTAATACTAGGAGGTTAATGACATTAAAAAGCGAACAGCGAATTTTTCGGCTGCTAACAAAGAATTGTTATTGGAATTGGCAATTTACAAAGCAATAATTGAATGCAAAAAGACGGATGCTTGAAGAGACAAGGAACGGATATAGAAACAAATAGAAATTAGATATAATGCATTGACCAGCTTGTTAGAAATGATGTAGAAAAGTATTTTATTTATTTTGTATAAATGGTTTTTTTATATTATGTTGTTATGATAATAAAGTTTATATTTGTGTTCAATCTTACTTCATTGATGAAATAAAACAACATATTTTATTCTAATATCTGCTGTGAAAATGTTATATACAAGAAAGGCAATAATCAGGTTTTGGAAGAAGTAAGTGCTGGTGTGTCAGAGAACAATTTCATATTCTTCCTTAATCAGATATTGAAAAATCGGGCCTAAAGAGGATAATGTTGCGTGTTTAGGTAATAGGTTCTTTCTTATTTTTCCTTAATTCATTCGGCATTCGGTTGATAATGAGAGCCCACGTGTTCCCGAAACAAATTAAAGAATTAATAAAATCTCGTGTAGAACGGAGTGATCGGATATTCATGTGTCCCAACATATAATGTTAACATTGCCCTGACTTTAGTTTTGAAATAGACATGCATTGCAGACAATTGTATTATACACAGTAAAGCAATTTTTGATATAACTTTCCAAGAAAAGAAAAGATACAAGCTTCTCAATTCTTACTGAGGAAGTGGAATTAAGTACCTACCTTGTTTTATATATGCATGAGGGTTTAACGTTTCGAAGTCTTTAGTATTTAAGATTTTAAAGGAATCAAATTTATTTATCTATTTATTTATTACACATGCAATAACAAATATATATCTGAGAAAAGAGGGAACAAACAGACGTTTTTTAAATACGGCCGGAGAGTTATAAAAAATATCAAATATCAAGGTCATTATTGAATTTAAGATTATCATTAAACAATCACATTAGTCTATTAACAGGGGACTTCTGGAACGCAAATGTGCGACACAAAGGACTATAGAATAATATATCCGGTCTGGTAGTACCTGATGAAATTATAAATGTCACTAATCCCACCAAATTAGTACAATTAATACCACAAGTAGTTTTTTTAAGAAAGAGTAAGTCTCTGAGTTGACGTCCCAGATAAAGTGGTAAAGTGCTGCATGAGACGAATAGGCGTAACTGGACTTAAATGGTAGAATTCTTAAAAAAATGTGTTGAATAGAATCAATACTATTAATATAAACCACCAACTTCGGAGACCAAACTACAGAGGCATAACCAACAACACCACCAATGTGGACAAAATATAAGCTCGTAAGACAATTGACACTACGAAAAGGCATCGACGTTCGCATCAAAAAATCCTAACATCTTGCTGCATCTATCAACATGAAAATTGAAAGTCAGTTCAGTGTCCAATAAAACAACAAGATCGTTAATCCAATCAACCTTTCCAATCTAAACTTTTAGCTAATTCTGTGCAAGGTGTGCAATCGTTCACGGTATCGTTTGGAGCGTGTAGGAAGTCACTTTAGAACAATTGCTTTAAAATATTTTTATTTTAAGTTTTTTTTTACAGGTATTAGTTATAAAAATTCAATAAACAGTTTCAAAATGTGGTTATAACCTAAAAATATTATTTATTGTGTGTGACCGCGGGGCATTTAGTCATTTGAGAAAATGATCAATCTCGTATCGCGTTTAATTTAATGATTTTAACTACTAACAATAAGTGTTAATTTGTTTGGTATCTGCTTAAATAATTTTGACGTTTACTTAAATGATTATTTTATCGAAGGTTGCTTTTGGCTTGTACATTGTATAATTATATGTAATGCAATGACCTGTTAGGGGAATTACTTTGGGTTGGGTCATTTTTGCGAGATAGAAGCCAATTTGCGACTATCTCCTACAATAACGAGAATTCCATAAATATTATAGTTATTGAAAGTTTCAGATTGGTGGTATATATGGAATTAGTAATAATATATAATTAAGTGTTCTTTCCAATCCTTTATTTTAAAATCATTGTCTACCGGTTTCGGCTCTTGTAGACAACAGTACGTCTCAAAAGAACTAGAAGCTACGTCACTTATAGTTGATGTAATTAACATTATAATAAAACATTTTTAATAAAAACGAGACAATGCACAAATAAAATCTAAAAGCACGTTAAAATTTGTTAATATATGATAATCGTAATGCGTATGAAAATGGACTAGATAAATTTTGTATTCAGTTTTGTACAATTTTTAATATCACATTAAAAATTGTGGCTTAAGCCGAAACCCGTAGACGGAAAGAACACTTAATTATATATTATTACTAATTCCATAAATACTTTTGCTTGTAAATTATTAACTAATTTAGGTGTACTCCAAGGTTTCTTATTGGGTCCGATACTCTTTTTATTGTTTATTAATGATTTACTTTCGCAGATTGACCGGACGTCGGTTACTCTTTATACAGACGACGCGACGTGGCTGTGGTAGTTGGTGGCGGGGTTACAGATGATCTGAATGATGCTTGCGATGAGGTACTTGACAGTGGATCTGCAAGGTTTTGTAGATATAAACTTCATACTAATGAAAAGAAATGTGTTTATTTAAGATTTCATCCTTACCAATATTAACCCCCGCAAGGCTTCTTTTTAAATTTATCAATAAATAACAATCAACTTACCAACCTTAATCGCACTAAATGTTTGGGAGTATGGATGGATGAGTTACTGAACTAGAAAGTTTATTGTGAGAATCTCATACCCAAACTTAATTATTTGGGTTTTTTGTTTCGTAATTTAAAATCGATGTTGTCGCTCCAGCAGTTGCATGGTATGTATTATGCTTATGTCTTCAGCAGGCTTACTTATGGTATTATGTTTTGGGGTAACTCTACCTTGTTTAAGGACGATTTCATTTGTCAGAAACGAATCGTACGTTTACATATTGGATTTAAGCGCCTTTACTCACTGCAGACCAGCCTTTATTACTCATAATTTACTAACTTTGCCATAAGTTTCAAGTTAATAAAGACAAACAGGACCATAATACTAGATATAAGGATGATTTGGTTATCCCAAAGGCTAGATTAACATTACATCAGCTGTTCTCGAATACGTTTAAAACGGCATATACGCGAACTTTTGGTATTGAATCGTTTCTATCGAGAATTTTTAAATTTTAGATTTAGGTATTTTTTTCATTGCAGTTACTAGTTACTTTATTCTTATTCCTAATAGGGTTAGTGCAATTTCATATTATTTTTTTTTTTTACTATTCCTTAATCAATGTTGATATGACAACATTACTCTTTAATTTAATTTAATTGTCACAATGTTAGTATTCTTCATTCTTCTTATTTCTTTTTTTTTAATTTTGCTGCTTGTCACAGTTTCTTTTTATATTTAATTAGAAGCCAATTTAGTTTTTTTTTTTAGTCATAGTTAAGTTTTTTACAAACAATGACTTTTTTGTTTGCGACTTCCCTTATATCTGCATGTATTGATCTTTTGGGAATAAACTTTACTTTACTTTATTTTTAAAAGTGCACATAGGGAACTGGCTATGATCAGTGTAAAAAAAAACACAGTATATTAGGGTATACTTATGCATGTAGGATTTGTTAGTGTTCACCAATCAAATAAAAGATGTAAACGTATTATGTATGCATGAATTTTATAAATGCAATCACATCATAAATTCAATTTGAATAATTAAAATTTAATTTTCCGTGTATTAAAAGCAAAGTTTGTAATGTTTTGATGCATAATGTATTATTTCCCGCTTTACAGTGGGATTAATTGAAGGCTGCGTGTACATTACTGACGTAGCCTAAAATGGCTCTGTAAAAATATTTATAGCAACAGTATAGGTGTGGTTTATATAAAAGTATATAGTTTAGATACGGAGATGTTAATCGAATGTATAATAAAAGAAAATGCTATTTGTATCCAGTTTGAACAATTGACTTTAGTCTCGGACGCACCACAAAAGGCAAGATGCAACTGTGTGCACGCGTGTCCACTGGAAATCCCCGTGGTGCCGGTTTTCAGTTTGCTATCAAAGGAACGATTCACACGATTAAATGGCGATATTCTATTACGCTTATCTGGCGATATCTTATAGATCTATTATTACTTGTATTGGATGACTTCAACATTACTAATGTTTGTATTTCTGAGACAAATAATAAAGAAAAACAAACCCTAGATTCTTTTCTTGTTTTCAGCAACTTCAATCAAATTAATACAGCTTTGAATATTAATAATCGACTGCTCGACCTAATCCTAACGGATAATGTCAATTACACTGTCGAGAGAGGCGATATCTGTACCTAAATTTGCGATAACTTAAAAGAAGGAAGCGATTTGACGACAAGTCGGGTGAGCGCGGTAGTCAAGCATTGGTGGCGAATCGACCTATCCAGCGATCTGGAAAAATTTCATTAAGAAAGCCTGTGACAGCTGCAGTAGATTGTGATGAAGCACCGTTCATGTCAAACCACGTATTCTAAAATCCAAAATTCGTATGTATGGAATAATATCTGTTCCAAGAAGTTCCAGAAGCTTGTGTGCTATCAAGAAAAAATGGAAGTAAAGACGTTGTGCATTACTAACTCTGTCATTATATTGAGGGTGTAGTTGACTCTATAGTTGTTGTTTCGTGACCGGGATACCTTTTCGCATAATAAGGAATTAGTATAACAAGCACTGAAATTAGAGAAATATTAGAAACAGGCCGCTAGTTTTGGAAATTTATAGAGCCGATCAAAGAAAATAACACTTCGACCGTAAAAACTATTTCTTCTAAATGTCTCCATTTCCATTTAACAAATTAAATATAACATCGCAAAAATTCTTCTTCATCAATTGCTGATCTGTAGCTATTAATACTGAAGAATTTGGAACGTTAAATTCTTGTATTTTGCATCGTACGATTTTCTTCAGCATTACATAAGATAGCTAATTCCAATTGTATACGTATTTATGAATGAATATTTTATGCTCTTTAGTCGTCAGAATTGCTGTTAAACTATAGTTTTAGCATGGTTAGGGTATATAAATAAATATTTAAAATATATCTTTAATTTGATTACTATTATTAGAATAATTAGGATTAAGTTATTGTTAAGTATTAGAATAGGTACTGCTGTTGTTTTGTTTGTTTTCAGATTATTATTTCTTTCCTGTTTCAACTTCTAATTCATGATGTGTGAAAAAGGGAGCAGCTACGTGAAGACTGCACGGTTGTCGGAATTAAAGAAACGTAGAGGTTGCTTCTTCAGCACTCAGAAGGATAATAATAATTTGCTGTAATAATATTTTTGTTATTAACAATATAGGGAAATTATTTAGTTAGAATAGGAGCATTTCAATTGTTATGGAGTCCATATAGTATGGATATATATAATGTAGTATATTTAGGTGGTGCATGGGGTTGGGATGATTTGTAATTATTTAGTATTTCATAAATAAAGTGACAAGCTTGTGACCAGATTTCTCGCTTGTTATCTGTTCGCTTAGTTACCTCTTCATGCGAATTGTAGTTGTTTTACATAAGACTTAGGAACTATACAAACTCTGTAATGCATTATCGGCTACTATTACGTAGGGTACATACTTGTTTCGGTCCGGTAATTGAGGATCAGGTGGTAAATTTAGTACATTATTTTCGATGGCACTTGCTAGGGAACAATTATTAAACACACCTCCATCGGATATTCTACCTTTCGCTCCAACATCAAAATAAATTATTTTATAGTTTTGCACTTGCCATTGCCATCAGTACTGTTACTGTGTGTGGCTTTGTGGTTAAAATAAGTACTACCGCTATGTGGTGGAGTTTTCATAACGATATGTTTCCCATCTAGCGCACCGATGCAGTTGGAAAACTGCCAATTTTCTTGAAATGAATTCGGAATTCCTAAGCATTCCTCAACAGAATTTTGTACCTACAATTACATAAAATAGATGTAGCTACGTTTCTAATCGAAACTAGAATTTAACACAAAAGCAATATCAATCAGAAAAAGAGAAAAAAATCAAAATATATTTTTTTTAGACAGTAGCTGGTGGTGAAGATGAATCTAGCAAAAAAAAGAAAAGATAAAAAAGATGCAGGTGGTAACGATGATCTCCTACTGAAAAAGCGATTTCAGTTTTAGACAATCCAGCAGATGATCACCAAATTTTGGAAATTACATTGCTACCGAACTCAGATCACTAAACGCTGACCAAGCCAGGGCACTTTTACGACGTAAAATATAGCTATTTTGGAGGTAACCGAAATAGATGACGGAGACACATCAAGTTTGCCTTTTCCATGGTCATCTACTTCATTTTCCTCAACACCTTCTTATGAGTTGTTATAGATGTCTAGTTTTATTAAGTTTTTTTTTTAAGAATTGGAAAAATGAGTTATATATATGTTATTGGATATGTTTACAGGAGTTAGTAGTTGTGTAAGTTATATGAAAGTGAAACAGCTGTTTGTTATATTTTCTGAAAATTCGTTAAATATATATTTAAAATGTAAAAGTGGAACAGTTTCTTTACATCTAGTCCAGATAGAGATGAGAGAGATAGAAAAGAAGAGGAAATTAGCAGTATGTTTAACAAAAACAAAAAATGTTTGTTCGTTGGTGCTACACTTTCTACACTGGTTCCTAGTTAAAACGGGAGAGAAAATCTACTCTTTATGTAACTGAGAAAGATAGAATATACATCAGCGTAATTGGTGTAATAATGAATAAATCTGAAGTGATAGTCCCATTGAGTGTAAGTGCAAAGAAAATGCAAACGAACCCTTAACTATTGCTTCAGACACTTACATAATGCTTGACAACATTCCGGCACAATCGCAGATATAGTACTAACAGGTATTCGGAATAGGTACATTAACGAATGATACGAATCGCCTACAATATTAATATATTAATAAGTATTATTATTCGTTAAATAAATGTATATTACACAAACCTTTTGCTAAACATCTGAGCGTTAACGATAAGCGTTCACTGTCTGAAATTGATTGACGTAAGACTATCCTTTTTTGCAATTTCTTTATCTATTAAGTTTAATATAATTTTGAAATCTGATTCACTCATCCTCATGAAATTTACAAAACTGCGGGCATCTTCATTTCTCAGTTCTTGTAGAAGTTTATTATGGAAACACAATTCGTTTCTTTGAAGTATCCATTGTCTTCCCCATATTTTCCTTTTCCTTTTTAACAACAGCCCTACTGCCGCAGCAGCGATTTCTTTCACGGACGACATATTAACTTAACTGTTAGAAGTTTCAAATCAAACTGATACAAGAAACATGTGCCAATGTGAATAACTATGCAATATTTTGCAGCAAGTAGGGCCACAGAAATTTGCATAAGTCGCGCGATCTACTTGCAGCAACAATTTGCATTTATTTTTTTGCACAAGCGTGAACAAAGCTGCAAATTGTTTGCTAGTCAGAACAAGGCTTAAGTACATATATTCGACGTTACCGAAACAGCTTCAACCGTTAACATATTAACTTTAAAGTTGGCGATTGTCTATTAACTGGTATGAACACAGATGCGTGGTGGGAAGCTAACTGGCTATAATGGCAAATGGAAACTTTCTATGCAACTGAAGTCAAGCTTGGATGAGCCGCGTCGCATACTGAATGCAGTTAGGCAGACGTTCTGGATACAGCAGCAGTTTCTATTTGCAACTATATGGGTATTCACATATCATTTCTCAAGATGTTACAAGCATCGGATAGAAGAAAAGTAAATTTTTCGGAGTTGTTTGACGTTTTGCTTATAATGATAATACTTGATTAGTAACTACTTAGGTATAATTATTGAACCTACCGCATCCATTATTTAAAAAAAAAATGTATCGATTTTATAAATGTCATCTTCGATGGATTGATTAGTAATTCTTCCTACAAATTTAGCTAGCGGCCTTTTACGTTTAGTTTCAAAATTAAATCGAAAGGATAAATATAGCATACATATGTCAGTTCGGAAACTATTCGGATTTAGTCCGTTTGTCCTGTGCTGTATAATTTGATCAACTCAACTAAATTTTGGTAATGATCTGGTGTATGTTGTTCCAATTACAACGAATGCTGAATTAATTAACAAATTGTGCGTGTACCACAGCGCTGTAATTTAAAAGTGTTAATTTAGGTTACCTCATTTTGCAATTTTATTGTGTGCTATATTCTAATTTAACATATGATTAATGATTAATTTAATTTGCATACACATATTGATTATGCTGTTTAGTAAAGCGATGGCTTGGTGGTATGAGTACGTTACGGTGTTGTCAAGTAGTTGTTGCTGTTTCATTCTAATTAGTTTTATGGTAATGGTAACGTCGATGCACATTTATTTACCACATGCAGTGAATTGGCCGGAAAGAGTATTACTTTATTTACATGAATTAACATAATTAATATATTTATGTATCAAAATAGGTGATTACAGTAAATATAAAAAGTTGCTGATAAACGTTTGTCTGTATTCAATACGTATGTATGTATGTATGTAAGTACATTTTAGCTATAGGTAGGAGTACCTATGGTTAACCGGAATCTATTTTCGCTTAATTCCATATAATTAGAAAGATACTATTTAAAGCTAACAAACGATTGTTAAAGTTTACATACACTTGATTTTTGTAGAAATAGTAAGCAATACCTGGAGTTCACCTAGATACTTGTATGCTCACAAGCAAATGTAATTTACGTGATGCGGGTTAAATCCAGCTGACACACAAATAAACCGATTCGGTTTTCGGTCTGTCCAGTGATATTGAGGTTAGCAAACAAAGGGATATAATATTCAGAACAACAGTTCATAGTACACAACAAAATTATAGCGTAATCATTAACATCGCTCTTTAATAAACGTATCGGTCGACCAACTTATTGATATACTTCTACTATATCAATATATTTCTAATATAATCAATAAGAAACAACAGGTTGTACAATTAGCAATCCATATTAACAAATCCCCACAGTTGTAGATCAGTTCATTAATTTCTGTACTTAATTTATACTAATGAGAAAGTAACCAGTACCTTTTTTTTTTGTAGCTTTTTTTATAATATTAATATATAAATATATATTAATATTATAAAAATATTTATATATAATATTTATATTATATATAAATATTAGTAGTAAACTGTTGAAAAATGTATCACACAATTACCACAATGGACAAGTAGTAGTAGCTAGTTAATATAACAACACATAATTTGCAAAATAAGCTACCTATTTGCAGTTACTCACCTAACGGGCGCACCCCCCAAAGCCCAAAATTTGAAATATAATAATTATAGAATGTCGTTGTAAAAACACTAAACGTACAAATAAAAGAACGTTTTAAACCAAAACAAGCTTAAATCTTTATTTCGTTACCAAAATGCTATTTTTTATCATCTATGAGACTCTTAGATCACAAGTACGTACGTTGGAATCGTAAATACTATATTAAACAATTTACTTAAACAAAAATACGTATTAGAACTTTCCTGGCATTTTAAATAACTATAAGGTTAAGGAAATGTCAGATTAAAATTTAATTAATTTAAAATACAGCACCATCTACCCATAAATAGCAAAACTAAATTTAATAGAAAACGATCATCAGTGTTATCGATATTTGTTAAGAATAACTATTTTATCACAGATCAACTCAGTGATTTTCTTTATACAGCCCTTAAATATACAAATTCCTAAAATAACTAAAACTAATGGCGGTTGATACAAATCTAACCCCAAATTAACGTATAGTGAACATAAATTATAAAAATCTTATTTCTGGTTAAATATTGAAATGAATCTAATTAATTATTTTCTGTTTTAGGTGAGGTATACTTAATGGAATACTAACTTGGCTTCGAAGCAGGGATATTCTAAGACAGAGATGCAGTTGGGTACAGGTTGGATTTTCGGTTCGGTGGGCTCCCAAATCGGTCAATAATATGGAATGGTATACTGGCCGGGAATCTTAGTAGGAAATTTTATAGAAAATTCTTAACAATTTTACAGGTATATAGTAAGGATTTAATGATTCAGGATTAATATCGATACTTTTTTAGGTAAACTTTGATAATTTTTAAAGTGTGGCATAAAAATCGTTATAGGAATTCAATAATAACCGTCGTCTCTCGTGGCCACAGGCAGAATGAGGATTAAACTAAAATTACCAGTAAACAGCCGTCGATTGCTATCGCTAACCGACATTAAGATATCGTTATTTTCTCTAGTTTGAGGGGAATACGGCAAAAGTTACCAAATAGACATCCCGAAGAATGAAAAATCTCTCCGAGCAAAATATAATACAAACAGATAAATATACCAGGTAAGCTTGAATTAACATAGAAAATAAAGTTTACATTATAATTAAGGCAATACTTAGCACCTATTGCTAAAATTGTCCATTTTAGTAGTTATTCTTAAGAAATTCAAAATTCGCCTGTAAATTAGGCAACCGAATTACTTTGTCGAAGGCTTCACTTTTCAATTACTTCTTCATTTGGTTTTGAAACCTGTTCTAAATGACTCTAAATTAGATTCCATAGCAATATATTCTCAATAAATGTTGAAATTTTATTTTAATTAACCAGAAGCTTAATTGGACCATCTTCAGGTAATAAATATCGTAAAAGTGGTGACCAGGAGTCTTTGACTATATTTATTACCTGAAGATGGTCAAGCGAAACATGTAGTAAATAAATCATAAATCTGAAGATTGATGGAAAAAACTTTTAATTTGCAATATCCATATGACCAATCATCACAATCAAACTATTATTATTGCTCTATGCAGATTAGACAATCATCTACACCGCTTTTAAAATGGAGGATTAAAAACTAAGTTTTTTCTAAATCTCCTAAAATCGGGTTTGCAGTAATACTTACAGTGGGAGTGTCCGTAACCCATCCACTGGTTTGTTTATTAAAACTTGGGCTGCGGGCCCACTATTATCATGTATAGTTTATAGTATGGCATATCACTATTATGGTAAGTTTTAATGCACCTTTTTCCCTGACACTGTTATCAATAAAACGGTTGGCGCAGAACAAAGAGCTATATAACCCCTTACAGATACGGATACGCACGCTATTTCGTCGTCTCACATTAAATCATGAAGCTGTGTAAAATGAAACCTTGACATTATGTGACGTTTATAGTTGAGAGAGTTTCAAATTGCATTAAAATTTAAAACTAATTCTGAGTTGGAAACAAAGCAGATTTTAAGACGGTAAGAGCCAGAAATAATAAATTTCAATGAGAGAACGGGAAACGTACAAAAACCGAAACCGTTGCTCTAATAAATCAGTTCGGCGAACAACTCCACGTAGGTATCGCACTGCGTTCGCGCGCCATAATAGAAGACGTAAAAAATTAAAATTGCTACACATTCCCGTGGAATAGGTAGGTACCGCTGGTGCCAGTGTTGCCAACGTACGGGTACAAATCACTGTTTTCACTATAAAGCAGATTCTTTTGTGGTTTGCGACATAAAACCGCCGATATATCTCTAAAAGGCATATGTAACCTCTGGAGGGTTGTGATTTATGGATTTCGGTTTTCTGTTTACGCATCCAATATCTAAAGCATTCCTTTGAAGGCCTGGCATGAATAGCAAGTGGGGGGAGCGCATTTAAGTAATTGTGATGTTTTATCCGAGAGAATCAGATATATCCGGGTGATTGATATCTTCGCAATATCAAGCACTTACAGGAGGTGCCTTATAAACAAGTGCGAACAATGAAGCACCTGTGCTTTCTGCTACTTGCAATCAATTCCGGATACTTAGCTAATCACTTCTCAGTGCAGCTAATGATAACAATTAATATTTCAAGCGACGAAATAATAATTATTAAGAACGTGAGATACATCTTTGGGGAATGATAAACGAGCATCATAGCAAAAATCAATCTTCATAACAAATATGAATAATGCCACTCTAATTACTCTACTAATAAGTAGATGTATAATAATAATAGCCTTTATTCATCTTGGAATATATGTGTACATATCGGCTTTTTCACATACAAAAAATGCGTATACAGCCTGTTTAAGGTACGAATGGAATAGCATTGCACAGAGAAAAAGGAAGTACTTGTAATAGCTGATTGCCTTAAATTAGATAACCGAACAGTTGGTAAATCACCTAGATGTTTGGCTTATTTATATATTACCTTCCGATGTGTTAACATTTTTAAATTAGACGATATAAATAGTTAACTGAAAGAATATTGAAGGTAATTAAACTTATTATGCTTTGAACTAATAACTTGTATACAAAACTCCTACTACTACATGTATTTTATCCATACTATAGTGAAACAATATGCCTACAAAATAGAAGGATTGTTTATATTAGCCGAAGAATGTTCAGAAAGATATTCTGTTTGGATAAATCAACTAAAGTAAATACATGAAACAAGAAAAAGTCTTATTTAAATGATCTGGAAGATGAAGTACAAGGTAAGGAGTTGAACATTAAAATATTGAACTGACCTAAAGGTTATACAGCTGTATTGACCTTTACCGACACAGTAAACAGCTTAACCAGCTGGTTAAATACCGTATCAGTGAGTATGTAATATGAAGTGGATTTGGAAGATACGGAAAGCTGCATGGAAAAACCAATTTGTTCAGGATAACAAAATAATTTCAAATAAATTTTATCATGAAAATTTAATTAATCCAATAAAATATTTTGTTATTTCAAATAAATAAAGGGTTAAATGGACAAATAATATGGTTAAATTAACCAAATATTTATTTGCTCATATTTAACTCAATATTTAGTTAACTTAAACAAAATTTAGTATTATGAAATAAATCGATTTTTCATTGTTGTAACATTTTTTTTAAAAATTAAGTTAGAATTTTCAGAACCTATTATAATCAACCGTAGAAATTATCTTTCTTTAAAAAACGAAATAATATAATCTATGTTTTCTTCATGATGTTTGTATTTTGTATAAAGCGAACTAATTTTACGGCTAATACGTCTTGAGAGAGTTTAATTCAAGGTACCCATTTTAGAACTTATTCTCGTTATTAAATATTGTGATTGGTAAATCTACATTGCAATACTACAGCGTTCATATGGTTTCGCTGAACAGTAGCAGACATGAAATAGGAACTATTATACGAATTCTGTCTTAACAGCAATGTTTAATTGCCGTCCAACTTGTACGAAGAGGCTCTAGATGAAATTAAGAAGTTATCTCCTACTTAAAGCGAGGCAAGATAGATGTGGTAAACTTCTTTCATGGTAAAACAAGTTAATACTAAAATGACGAATATTGTAACTTGTAATACTATATAAGTATCCACCTGCTACTTTAATTATTTTATTTGATAAATCGTTTGTTGCTAAATTGGAACTGCCTAAGCTATTTTATGTGAAAGGCTTGAATAAATTTCTATTAATGGTTTTATGTCTTTTATTGATTTCTGATATTTACCGCGCATTGTCATACACTTTATAAAAGAATATAAGCTGTATTATGTATCTATACGGGTTTCTACTTACAATAATAGTTTTAATTTAACTATTCCAGTGATATGTCGCAACTTGTGCAACGAAACATACGTATGTCAATTTATAGAAACCAAATAAGCTCTTGGGAAGCGGCACAATATATCGATTATTTTAATGTATTTTACAAAAACGTTTCGATGTACATCTTTTTCAATTTGTAATTACTAAAAACTTGTTTTGAAGAATATTTTATGTTTTAAATGTATGTATAGAGTTGGCCAAATTTGATACGTTTAATACGGAACTTATATTTCTAAAGGAATTAAACGAATTCTCACATATGCTTTTGGACATCGATTTTAAAGAGAAATCGATTGGTGAAATCCGTATTTTTATATCCTCCGTAATATAAGAGATACAGAGCGTAAAATATGCAATTTTTTAAAGGCCTTGTAACTTTTTAATTTGTGAAAATACTTAATTCGTGTATAAATTTTATTATTGGCCTTTTTGATGCAGAATTCAATGCTCTATCTTTTTGCTTTTCTGAACTCGCGTTTTTTTGAGATATTATTAAGACTTGTGTTTTTTTTTTTATATGGAACACCCTATAAATTTTTACACTACTGAAAAGCACATAAAATTATCTTTAATATGATATAACACAGTCGATATTTTATTTAAACAGTTTTCAAGTTGCAAAGATTGCAAGTTTTTCGCAGCGAGAAAATAACAAATTAATGTACTTCTGCTTTTAACTGTATTAATTTTTACCAAGAAAAAATTTTCTCCTCGCGCAGGATTTGAGTCTACATCCCCCCGTTTGCCGGACGGGCGCTTTACCAATTAAGCTGGTAGAGGACGAGGTTCGAGCGTTTTAACCGAACCTATTTCAATATTAGATCTTGAAAGGCCGGCAGGACGGCAAATATGCAAAGATTGGAAGTTTTTTACAGTGAGAAAAAAACAAATTAATGTATTTCTGCTGTTAACTGTAATAATTACTAATTTAAACTAAAATTAAAAGCAGAAATTTGTTATTTTCTCACTGTAAAAAACTTGCAATCTTTGCATATTTGCCGTCCTGCCGGCCTTTCAAGACCTAATGTCGACATATGTTCGGTTAAAACGCTCGAACCTCGTTCTCTACTAAGGCAAAGCGCCCGTCCGGCAAACGGGGGGATGTAGGTTCGAATCCTGCGTAAGGAGAAAAATTACTCCTAATTCTTACAGTTAAAATCAGAAATACAGTAATTTGTTAGTTTCCAATTATTTGACTTTTTGTTTGCACTTTCACAATATTTTAAGGTGGCTATGGATGATAACTGAACGACGGACAATTCGAACACTTGCTATAATTTATAATGTTTATGCATTTTTTTAGCATGTATGGTAAAAATTTCGTTTAGATATGTATGAATTTTAGAAATCAGCGTATTTTAGATCTAGCCATGATTAATTTAAAATTTTTAATACATTATTATTTTTACAGAATAAATCTTCTTAATTGTAGCTATAGTATTAATAATGCTATTACAACAACATTAATTTCTTTCTGCCTTGTTGAAAACTACTTATTCACCACCATTCGTAGCCATCTTAAGATACTGTGAATTTGCAAACAGAAAACCAGATATCTTAAAAACTGTTTCAATAATATATCAAGTGTGTTACATCATATTAAAGGGTAATTTTATACATGTTTTAATAGTATAGAAATATAGAGGGTGTTCCGTATAAAAAAAAACACAAGTAATACCACAAGTATATATAATAACACAAGTTCACAATCATGTTTTGTGCGATTACTGCGCAATCTGTTACGAATCGAAAAAAAAGTTTCAAACAAAAACTATATACTTGATGGCGTAGAATCCGAATCTGCTATACAAAATGGGGGTTCCCGTTAAGATTTCAAAGATGTCTCCCCTCCCACTCTGGGGAGGAGGGGGGGTCTAGTTCGGCACCATTCAGTGAGCACCCTACATTATAACAAATCTTATTAAGATCCTTTTTTGATTTGATGCAGTGTTTTAGAAATATTCCGTTGTCTTAAGATAAAAAACTCACCCAGTATAGTAATATTTGTTTCAAATTTTATCGTTATAAGTTAAATTTATCTTTGTTTAATTTTATAACGATAACATTTTAAACAAATATGACTATATGTACTACGTACATATATTTGAAACATAAAATAACCTTCAAAACAAGTTCTTAGTAATTACAAATTGAAAAGGTAGCACATTGACAGATTTTTGTAAAATAAATTAAAATAATTGTTATATTGTGCGGCTTTGCAAGAACTTATTTGATTCACATAAAATGATTAATTATGGCAAAGAAAGACAAACTTTTTATTTGATAAGTATGTCGTACATTAATGAATATAATTAGTGGTGAGATTCTATATACATATCTACAACACCCCTAAGCTCATTTGTAATTCTCTAATTATCTATAGTACGTACTTATATGCTTACAGATAATCTTAATAAGCACTACGGATATGCATAGAATCTCTGCATTAGTTGGAAATTATACTATTTGTGGGGTTAAATTAACTAAACCTAATGGATTATTTTCAATTTATGTATAAAATATCTAAAAAGATATAGCAAAGTAATCGACATTCGCTAAAATCACTACATGATACACCTAATCTTATAGTTTTAAAAGTTCTATTTGTGTAGCCGAATGAGTTAGAGAGAGCAGTAAATATATGTACATTTTATAAGACACCTATCTGAAATAGCTAAAGAGTTGAATTATAATAAAACAAAAGCACCCCTTTTCTTATATAAACTGTCTAAAGGAATAGTGCTTATTTGACTATTTTTGTAGGTAAGTCGAAACAGCAACCATATTAACAAAAACAATGAATTGATAATAGATATTTTAGCAATTATAATTGTTTACCTAATTTTTGACTTAATACTTTAGGTATTACATCTAATATTTATTTTATTTTATCACATTATCTTTCTGTATGTGATTAGGTTAGGAAAAAGTTCCACAATTTAAATATCGTTCGCATGGTGTTTGCAAAGTAAATTATCTTTTACCGATTTCTTTTCTTTTTGTCTGTATATTATATTATGAACATATAAGAATACATGTATTTTTATTCAAGAATGGAAATCTTTATTTATCGCGATGCGTTATACATGCACGTTAAATGTATAAAATTTACTGTCCTTTTCCTGAGATTTCAGCAACTAATTAAATCAACACGTAACAACCCTCAGGCGGTGTGTAAAAAATGCGCCACTAAACTCCGAGAAACACAGAAACACATAAAGTTAAATAACTTACGTATATCAAACGCATGGAATTGATGTGGGAACGCACCCAGCAGGAAAACCAAGTAGCAGGACTCTATAGCCTTTCTCGTTACCCCCATTTTGGTTGCTTCGCAAACTCAGAAGTCACATGAACCTGAAACAAACGGAGTTAGTTTGCTTTATGCTACGCTCTCATTAAACTAGTCTTGTCCTTGTTTATCTATTGACCTGAAAGCACATATTGTAGTACATCCTTCGAGAATCACATAGAACAATATTATTGTGTAATTATTAGTACGCCTCCTAGGACTTCTGCGGGCCTTATTCTATTGTTTCAGTAAATGTTGAACAAATAAACACTAACAGTTTGCAAGATCTTGCTCTTTGTATGAAATCGTGAGAACGCTAAAGGGTAGCAACTTTACCTGAGGAAATTAGAACCTAACAACCCGATTTAATTCTTTTTAATAAGGTACACGCGATATAGGGTACCTATGAAGTGAAATGTATGTCTTAAGGTAAGCGTTCATTATTAAGTATCGGACGGACGGCACGCATCGCACGGATCGCATTTTACTATTAGTTGTATTGTTTTTAATGGAACTGCGTCCATCTATCCGCATCGTACGCATCGAATTTCGGCAAGATATATCAAATAAATCCGATTCGTACGATGCGTGCCGTCCGTACGATACTTAATAGTGAACGCCTGCCTTTACAAAATGTTATGAAACTGTTTACGTCGTTGCAACCTTGTCTTTATTAAGAAGTTTGTATTAACACCAAATAAAATTATAATTTGGAATAACAGTATCACATTGTTGGAATAAGAATACATTAATATTTTAAAAAATTATATATTAATATTTTTATATCAAAAGTTTTAAGAAAAATTTAGCTGCCGTATTGGATCCTAAAAAGCAAATAATAGGGAATGTACTAGGTGGACAGCAAGATTTCTATTGATGGATTTTTCTACGTGGTTGCGTATTTCATTTGGAGTAACCTATACAAACATATAAGTTAGTTTTTGCCTAAAAGTGGTTAATGTTTAGTGAGGTCACAATACCACAATATGTATCATATTTTTATGTTTTCGTATTATTTATATTCATTATAAAAGCAGTTATAGATATAGATGTATCATAATTATTAACAGATTGGGGATTTGAAGAACTGATGTAGAACAATTTGATCGTAAGTATCTATATATTATTTAAGAATTCACGTTAGCAAATTGTTTTTAATGCTACATATTATATTTCATTTCCTCTTACATGCTGTATCTTACCAATAACTTGTACTGTTTCCATACATGTTTTTTCTTTCTGGGGTCACATCTTCAATCAGTAACACAAAGAAACAACAAGACTAATAGTAATTATGATAGCTCAGTGTTATTTTTAAAGTATAATGGCTTTTCGTGGAATGATGTGGAACATTATTGGAACAAGTGCTCCTCAGAAATTTTCGATTTCATTGCCCTGCTAAACCTGCTAGCTAATACACATTACCATAAAGGAATTTCGACAAAATTTGTCCTAAGAAAAGCAGCAACTTGTTTCAATTCAGGGAGATATTTAAGGAAAAAAAAATGTATTAGCAAAAACACGTTGTTTTAAGGAATGGTAAGAAATAAACAATTTCTGTTCAATGTTTTAGAAGCAGATGCTATTTTTTCTTTACCTAGCCTCTTTACGCCATTCTGATTAGATTTGGTCGAAAGGGTTTTTGATTCTTTTTATACAAGCTACGTCTTATTGAGTAAAATCCCGCATTCAGTATACTCTTTAGACGATCCTGTCTCTACTCAAAAAAAAAAATAACTAGCTCAGTTGAATATAATAATAACTGATAGCTGACTGATTTACAGTAGACTCGCGATTATGTGAACTAATCACATTTCACATATTTTATCATTTCTCAAAAGTAGTATTCATATAACCGCGAGGCTACTGTATTATATTTTTGTTATTAAGAATCAGAGGGAAATTATTTAGTTAGAGTAGGATCTTTTCAATTGTTATGGAACCCATATAGTATTTAGAATAGGTAGCCTCGTGTAGTACCTTTTTTAGGTGGAGCACAGGGTTGGGATGATTTTTAATAATTTAGTTTTCATAAATAAAGTTAAACACGAACGCAGGAAATCTAGCCTAAAGCTTAAAAAGCCTGATTTTACAGGAGAAACGAAAGTACAAAAAGCCCACAATTGGTAGTTTTCGTGACCGTGGTCAGCAATTGTTACTAAGTCTGTCTTAATGAAATTATTCCGTTAAGGGTATGAATTTTATGCAAAACACTTAGCCACTGACACTAGGTACACGGTTAGCAC
Source organism: Protaetia brevitarsis (assembly GCA_004143645.1). Lineage (NCBI taxonomy): Eukaryota > Metazoa > Arthropoda > Insecta > Coleoptera > Scarabaeidae > Protaetia > Protaetia brevitarsis. Next base: position 1,350,472 of record RXPK01000206.1, read on the forward strand.
AGTTCTTCAGCGGATCCACTAAGCAATTGTCTCAATAGTTGGCCGCAAAGAAACTTTTCCGCAATCAGATGTTATATTTGATGTATTCGTAGTATACATAATTTGAATTATAAAATCTCTAAATCATTGCGTTGTATTGGTATTGTGTTGTTGCGTTGTGCTATATCGTATTGTTTTCATAGTTTCCAGTTTTTATTTATTCTAAATATGTTTCGTTTCCCCAACAAACTTTGAAAAAAAAAAGAAGAGGTTTTCATGGCAATTTTTATTGCCGCAGCGTGAAAAGACACAAAATTTGATGAAACGCCTAAACTTGCAAGCTTGAATATTGTTCCAGCTTCATCAGATTTTACTTCTTCTTCCAATCCTCGAAATATACGAAACAATTTAGAGGAGTACAATTGTTTCGTATCAGATTACAAATTCGACCTTGTCTACATCAGCAAAACTGAACCTTCCACTTATTTCAATTGCGATTTGAAAAAGTTCCGCGGAAAAAATTGTTTATCTGTAACGAAAAGAATATTGCATCCACTATAGAAAATTGGTGTCCTTTGTGTGTCTCTTTGGATGAATCATGGCAGAAAAAAGGTCACACAAGCAAAAACGGGATTATTAGTGCTGCCAGCGTAGACAATGGAAAAAGTGCTACTATATCTTTCTATCATGTCAAAAACACTGTACATTCTTAAGAAGACTAGCGCCCATATTGATAAACACACGCCGTGGCGAATGTTTATGAACATTTTACTAGTGCTGTGGGTATCCGACAAAAATCCGGTTCTCTGATCCGGATCTACTATCCAGTTTTTAGATGCGCATTCACTATCCGATTCTCGGATTCAGATCTGGAAAAGATATAAATTGTCGACCAACTCAATATTAGTGTACGTACTACATATCTACACATTCATTTTACATTACCGATGTGATGTACATAATATTAACATCAGGAATAAAAACCTAATAACCCCACCTTTTCACCGAACAGCCCTCTTCACTAGGTCTTTTTCATATAATATCTATGCACTTTACAATCCTCTTCCTGATAGTTTTAAAACAAAAAATTTAGCCGGTTTCAAATGTGCTATTTATTCTTATTTGCTGGCGCGTCAATAGAGATTGATTTTTTTTCTTCTCTCTCTCTCTCTCTACATTATATTTGTGACATATATTCACTTAAGTAAGTCATATAATGTTTGTTATTTTTATTTATTTCTTTATTTATTGCGGAATATTAGCGTAAGTTAAATTATAGGCAAATTGATTTGTTTTGTAGTATGATTAGGAATATAAGGGTTTAGTGGAAGAGCAGGGAGCAGACAATGTGCTGCTCAACTGAACTGCCCCTTAAGATTTTCTTTTCTCCTTATTATTCTGATTTTATGTTTTTGTTATTAATATGTATTATGCTGCGGGAAAAGAAAATAAAGACATATTATTATTATTATTATTATTATTATTATTACACAGGTGTTCAACAAATTTTATGATTATTGCACCAGATACGATATTTCAGATGACGGATCTGAATCCGAGTTTACGGATGGCAGATCCGCATCTGAGATTTCGCATAGTGGATCCGGATTCGAGATTTCGGATAGTGGATCAGAATAACATATAGATCCGAACTACTATTATATAATTATATAATAGTAAACTATTCGAACCCAAAATTATCCGGATCCGGATAAAAGCACTACATTTTACCGTATCGTACATAACGTGGCGAAGCGTTAGCGAAATGCTGGCGTACGATTATGAATAGGAGGGTAAGAGAAGACCTTATATCGTTTTACGGGCGCCGGTGTAACAATAACTCATTGGTGGCCTATCCAGCTGGTGAAAACTGTCGAGATTACTCTTTTTGTTCTTGATTTTCACCTTCGCTCAATCATTTCTTCACCCATCACAACTTTATTTTTATCTGGCTCGCACAAACTTTGAATATATTTGAGATGGGGAACAACAGCGCAACCACATTTGTGTCAATTATTAATTAATTAATAATATTAATATTAACTCATTAGTTACAGAATATAATTGTTGTATAATCATTGTACTGTCAATTAGCATCCCTTCCGACGTACTCACATCCCCTTTATAACATTTCCCTGTAATTATATATTCAGCTCCCTAGATTTCTTTCAACTTTGTTGCATATTCGTTCCTATTCTGGTTTATTCTTTGTAATTATAATTATTAGTAACTTTTCTTCTGTTTGGGATTTGATGGTGTTGTGAAGTGGTTTCACTAATTTAAAAAAATATATTTTGGCCAGTTCTACTATTCGGATTTTCGTGAAACTTATTCGAAAATAACTACAAAGTCCTCCATTATGATAACCAAGAATGAAAAAAAAGATTTTTTTTGGATCCAAATTATGTAGTGACACCCTTAAAGTTTGTAGCGGTATGCGGTCGTTAAGCTTTCATTACCAGAGTGAGTAATAATGATAACTGCTAACTGTGCTTATCGATAATCCATAGAGTAAAATATGAAAATTATCGAAGAACGAACGCGTCCGAATTCACTGTTCCTTACTGAGACTATTGAAAATAAAAAAATAGTCCTGTAATTTCCTACTGAATGAAGCAGTCCCTATTTCACAGCTTTCGGACATTTTTCTCCAGAAGGAGTTTAGTAGATCCTACATCACTTTTTCCATCATCTATTTAATGGCAAATTAGGTATAATGGAACGTTTTTCTATGCTATCAAAGTGTAATAGTATCGAAACTGGTAAATATTTTTTCCCGTTTAATTGCTTTTCATATTTTTATTACATTTATTACCTTTATTACTTGAGTGTTCTAACAAAATTTTACCTTTAGTTTTACATTGGTAATTTTTCAAATTATTTTGATTCTGCTGGATTCATTTCTTGTATGAAGGGCATTAGATTTATCAAATAATCGTATGGGAAATCACTAATTGACTTAGCAAAGCTATCCATTCTCTACCATACTTGGAAAACACAGTGCGTATTATCCCAATTTACTAATTGAAATTAAATATTGAAGATGTCTCGGTAGTAGTGGAGATATTTCTAACGGCTGAGTGCCTGCAATTTGGGCACTTCTATTTAAGACCGAACACAATCATAGTAAGTGACTTTTTATGGAATGATAAAATTGAACGAGGTACATTACAGCGACAGGTAGAACGCTTTATGTCGTACATTCATCAAGCGCCCCGCGGGATCGGGCCAATATTGCCCTTACAGAAGCGTGGTACTTGCATTCTTATCTGCGGCAATTGATAGTCCAGCATTGCAACCATCACTCCACTCCCCAACAACGTACGGCCGCCGTAAAAATTCCCTCGCATTTTGGCCATAAATGTTGGGGTATTATCCGGTCGGTTCGTGGATGAAACGGACACTCTATACTTGTTGATTTTTGATATTTACCTAAACGGTTTATGCTTACGTTATCTTCCTATGTATCGTTCGTGCTCTTGCACATTCACGAGCTTTTAATGTGTAGTACCGCAGTTAGCAACGCTAGCAATTACATTTTTCTTATGGGGTAGGTATATAGCACTGAATGGGCTGCGTTTTCCACGGACACTATTCATTTTATTTGTACATAACATCATGCCTAAAATATTGGAAATCGAAGTTTAGAAGATGTGGCTACAAAGTAAGGTGCAATAATCATAACCCTGAAGTTAACTAATAAAATCGGCAACTGAATAACAACTTAAATTCAAAAGATTACATTTACTTCCTTTTGAAATATTTTCAAGTTATCAACTACTTTTATATTCCAAGACAGTTTATTATATAGCTTGCATCCCATGTATATTAAATTCCTTTGAAAAACTGTAGTTCTGTGTCTTGGTGGTAACAAGTAATTAAATGTTCTGGTGTTCTAATTACGCGACATACTGTAGGTGAAGTTTTCACGATGCTTGTAAACAAAACACAATCGCCCGAGCTGTCGTGTCGTGGCTAAGGGCTTGCACAGGGTTCTACAACGATGCCAGTTGTTGTTTTCGGCTACCTAAAGCCCAACTGATAAACCACGAAAGGGATGGGAGATCTTGGCTTAACTGCATGGACCAAGAGGAGACAACCTTAACAAAAACCTAAATCCTAAGGTGGCGGACTAGGCTGATGGGATGCGTGGCTGGATAGAAGACCAGTCTAGTAGTCCAACCTTGGGGTACCTGGCGCACCCCATTCTATTTAGCCTTACCTCTGCATGCGGGGCTCTGTGGAGGTAGACCTTTTCTTCCCTAGTTACTCGTGGGAAAAAGGACGATACCGCTAATAAACAGGAATTGGAGCAGGATTTCCATAAGAAGCCTTCCACTTCCAAAGTGAGAGTACCTCACAAGGAAGGAACAAAGGGAGGAGCAAAACGACTGGCGCAGATTGGGGAACAAGATGGCATTCATACCCTTTCAAATTTTGTAGCAGTGTGCAACTCAAGGGCGTTGCACCTAGGAGCACGTGAAATCGAAGAGGGAGACTTACCTAACCTGGGGCCTTCTGATATACTACACTTTATGAAAGGAATAGGATTGGAAGGGCAACAATTGGAAGCTGTAAAGCAGCAAGAACAGGGGATACAATATATCTTTTAGGTCGCAGTGTAATATCACCCTTGCAATATATATACATAAGCAAGTAAAAAGTCAAGATTTTGTGTTCCTTAAATGCACTTCCACAAGGGGCGTGTGAATCAAGACTTAATAAAGTTCTTATGGCTCGTTTTTGAAGAAGATATATTCTCATGGCAGAAGCGAATGCCTCCCCCCCTCCTTAGTTTTATCATAATTAGTTATTAATTTATTAAGGCTCATACAAGTTTTAATATGTAAAAAACTCTATCTACCTCTACAAATAGCTCAGCAAGGGGACTGGAGGTTACAAGTATGATGATATCGTCACCATACATCGTGATGACATCACTGACATTCAGTGAATATAAATCATTTATATAAATTAAAAAAAAGAGTTGCTCCCCTGAGGCACGCCAGTTGAAATGCTACATCTATCCGAGTGCACATTATTACAAGCAACTTTTTGATGTCGATCAGTTAACCAATTCAAAGTTAACCCGCAACAGTTTATATAATAATATAGAATGATCAACGCAATCGAATGTTTTAGATAAATCTATTAGCATGCAAGATGTTCGATTATCAAAAGATCTATGAATTTCGTTAACAAAATTAAATAAAGCCGTGTTAATTGAACATTTTTGTAATAATGAAATTTTAAAAAATAATTAAAAAAAAATAGTATTCAGTATCGTTTCAATAATTTCAGTTGTGCGTAAATATACTGCAATCCTTTTTTTTTCCCTTTTTTTGTTTGACCTTTTTCTTTTTTTTTAATTTAGCTTCTTTTTTTCCATGACTATTTTTTTATTTTTGCTACGTACATTTCGTTGTCTATTGGTTTTTCTTCAAGCCTTTTTATGTTTTCCTTCTGCATTGTCTTTCAATAGTATATTATAATATGAACATTAAAGAATAAAACCCTTGCTTTCAAACTATTCTAAACAAACATTTTAAAATTCAAATTGTAAAGAACATAAAGATATAAGCATGAACAAAAATATACTAAAACATGCAAGGTGAAATTTTCTATGAATCATTTTTCTATTGTTAATATTTTGCTGTGGTCGAATTGTAAAATAAGAACTCACAGTCTAAATTAAGTTTTCAATTGGTTTTATCATAACAACGAACTATATAGTTCAACTCAAGCAAGTACGATAATGAACAATAGCGTGATTGGCTTACAGCGATGAGAGAACTACCTTCTCCTCGAGCGCAGGTTAAAGCGATGTGTTGGTTTCTGAGTGATACAGGCGGGCGTGAGTAGACGATCATTCACGTTTTCAAGACGTATTACATGTTTTCTTTCGGCTTTTGCTACAAGCTTTTTGATATTTTGAAAGATCATAGATTATCATACACAATTTTAAAGGGTTTTAAGGTACGTTAAGGTTTCAATATAGCAAAATTTAAACTGAATATTAAAACAAAAAAGTAAATTCTTAGCGCCTTAAACAAAACGTCAGAATGCAAAGGCGTAGAATAGGAAAACATGTTTACTGATAAATAATATTAAATTAAAATACTTCTAAAATAAAACTAAAAATGGAACTGCAAAGTTAAATAAAATTTCAAATTCTTTTTAATTTATAAATACATAAAAATCCTCTCCAATAAAATAAAGTTTCAATTTCCATACACCTATTAAAGGTATAACCTGAAAAAATATAAACAAAGTTCCTACAAGAAAAGACGTTGGGATTACGTATACTATATCATGTTGTTGAATAGCTTTATTTTTTATTTTTCTACGCACTCGAATTCTTCAAAATTCGACTTTATGCAGTGTGTGGAATTGTAACAAGGAACAGGACGTTTGTTAAGTGCGTTTTGTGACAAGGCTATAATAGATAATAACGACCTTGGTAATGCCACTTAATTTTTTGTACGTTTTCTCTCTGGTATACATAATGGTATAGCTCTGTACCTATCAACGATTAATAAGCGACTGATAATTTTCAGTTAAACGCTCGCGCATGACTGTATGGTATGCTTACTACCTGACTGGCGCACGTTTTACTACCTATTCCTACTATCATTCCCCTTTAAATGCATTATTGTACTTGGTTGTGTTGGCCTGTATATTACATATTATTGTATAGTTCGTTGACCCTAGTATGTTTATGTATTTCCTTAACGACGCCATATTATCCTACCATTAAAATTATTAAAAACGTATCACTCCAATCTTGCTAGTTTCCTTGGCAATATATGAATCTAATTGGTTCATTATATTTATATTTTTATCCTTTTGTTATGTGCATTGCATAGTGTAGCTGCTTTGTATCTGATTTACTAAATTTTTGAAATATATTGTTTTTTGTATGTGTTTTCCCTATGTAATATCATTAAGTTAATTTGTATTAATGACCTTGTAATTGGATACTGTCTGTTGGGTTAATAAATGATTATTATTATTATATGCGGGTATGTGTAAAATATCTAAGGGAAATACTATTGAAATGTTTGACAACTGCAAAAGGCTGCGACACCACTCAGATCGTTCATGTTTTTTGAAATTATACCCCTTTTTCTAGTAGATAAAAGTAAGTTATAAATCAATGCAATATATCTTTATTTAAATAAATCATGACAACACAATTCGTGAAAGACAGAAGCAAGGCGCCGCGCCGTGTTCGCGGCACAGCTTTAATTTTTGAAGAAATAAGAGCAGTATTAGTTATATTCTTAAATAGTAAACTGTTTCCGTCATTAGAAATGAGGTATTTTTATAGCGATATAAAGATTATTAAAAACACCACTTGATAAAACAAACATAACAAAGTTTGTTTTCAATTTGAAGTTGCTATAAAAATGTAATAAAAAAAATATATCTCTTGATCAAATTTTCCGGGATATTGCCACGAAATTATTGTTATTAATATTTTTAAGTTAAGTTAAGCTGTACAGGTTGGCTGATTTACATTCCGCCGTTACCTTCTAGTTACGGAGTCATACTTTAGGCATTGTGGCATAGTGGTGGAGGCGCCGGGTATCTGGGAACAATTTGCTCATTGTTATAAAAATAGTTAATGTTAGGTAAATTTGGAGCATTGCCACCTTTTATATATGTTTAGCAAGGACAAATTTGGGAGAATGAGATAATCGACTGATTTCGATAGTGGAATCATCCATAACCAAATTATTGCAATAATCAAATGATCATACATACAGTGGATCTTTTTTTTTAGGTTCTACCTAACACGTAACACAAACATTTCTACTGCCCACAATTTATCTCCAAATAATACCTTGCGAGAATTTCTTGCTGTTAAGGGAGGATAAGAGGGCAAAGTATCAAAACAAGGACGGGTGGCAGCTCTAGTAGCTACCCCTTAATCGCCCCTGTTGCGTTGGACAGAAGACTCTTGATCAAAGAAGGCAACAACTCTCTTTATCTTATTTTTAAATCCTTATTGCTGCACTGCTACCTACACTTTCGCAGCACTGTTTTGTTTTTCTTTGATTTACTTATATTCCTCTCCACTTTTTAACGTAGTGACTTTTTTGAGTGGACGTAAATCGGCCAGTCTTTACAATTTAACTTAAAATGTACTTGAAATATTAGTAATAATTATTTCGTGGCAATATCATCCTTGAGATTAATTGACAACTGACGCTTCGCGGGCACTAGAATTGGCAAGATTCTACAGAAAAGCAACATAAAAAAATGCAGGATTGATTTCACAGGGTGTTTCGTGACCTCGGTCCCTTCAACCTTTAATTTTTTTTTCTTAAATACTAAACCCCCACTATCATTTCGTTTTTAGAAATATCAGTAAAATATTAATAAATAAAATATAACATACATCAGGCCTAAACTTTTTGACGACATCTTTGACTCTATAAAAATTATGTCACATACATTATGTACGAAAAGCGGCTCTAATTTGAACTACTTGGATTAAGTAAATTGAAATATCTTAGTCAGAATTACATCTTCAGATGTGCTTATATCTCAAGCTTAATATACTAGGTGTTCGTCACTAAAGCAAAAGTTCAGTATTAATAAAAGCTCTGATTTTTGTTGAGCATGTCTTATGTCCATCTGTTCTACTTTTGAAGTTATTATGATTTAATTTTTTTTTTTTATTTATTTTAACCGCATTTGTAATCGTAGTGGGTAACAGTTCTAAACGCGAACGTCAAAAAATATATATTTACCATAAAAATAAATAAATAAGTAAATCAATATGAATAAATAAGTAATTACGTTTTTATGGTTTATGCAACGAAACGTATTGTAGACGAGCTAATTTCTGGACGTTTATTGTGTGAGAAAGCTTTGAATCTGAGTGAGAAATGAGAGTTTCCCTGAATGTAAAGCTAGCACGGCTTGTTTACAAAATTTTAAATGGTGACATGGAATCCTGAAGCCCCACATTGAAAGAGAAATTTTACCTAGTAACTTTAATGCAGCGGGATCTTTTAAATCAAAATTTAAATAAATTAAAAAAAAAAACTTGAAATTGAAACTGAAACGGAGGGCTATTCAAGAGAATGTGCCTATTATGCCGATAAAACAGCGATGTTTTGGAAATTTCCAGACAATCATTAACGTTACAAGAGTAGACCGTGCTCCTGGATATAAAATCAGTAAGAAGCGACTACAGCTATTAATTGCTGTTGTTGGTGATGGGAAAAGCAACTTTGTTTCAAAAAATGTATTGTTACTTATAAAGCGCAGAAAAGTGCATGAATATAGTATGCTAATCTGTTTATGGGATGGTAGATTAACGATTTTATTCCGTCCGTTAAAAAAATTAGAAAAAAAACTAATAAAGATGGGAAAGTTCTCTTTCTTTTAGATAAAATTTTCCTCACATACTTCGATGGAAGTATTAAATAGCACGGATGATAACTTGGAAATTATGTTTCTTCTAGTAGCAGTGACAGCTGTTATTCAGCCAATGAACCAGGAGAGACAGAAAATCAAAAAATCTGTTACAAAAACAAATCATCCACCGTTTACTTTTAATTGAAAGTGATGTAGTAGCCTTCGCTAAGAAACTTCACTTAGAGGTCTAGATCATATATGGAGCTCACTTACTATTTGAAGTTACAAAATGCATTGAAACGATTGTGGCCAGTTGTACAAGGAGAAGAAACAAGTGATTCAAATAGAAGTCGCAGTAATGACAGATAAATTTTAAATGAAATGACCTTTTAGTATAATTAACGAATTTGGAGAATGTGATGCAGAAGATACAAAGAAATGGTAAAAAAATGATACCAACATAATAGGGTTTACCATTCTTAGCGACAATGGTATTGTAAAAAGTGTAGATGAAATTTGCTGCATTTATCTGCGAAGCTTATTGTTAATTTTTTCAACAGTGCTGGGTCCTGGGTGGAAAACACAATTCCAGTACGCTGAATCCGGTGCCATCGGCCGTTTTGTAAAGTTGGCTTTTGCTTTCGAGACATTCACGTGTAAAGATTGTATGCAAAAAGACTCAAAAGAATGTTTTTTTTTTTTATTTTAGCCATTTATTCAACAAAGGCCTTTTGAGTTCGATAAAATTTCTTCGTCGGAATACTTAATCGGTCTGATATTCGATGTTTGATGAAAGACACATCATTTAAAAATGCCTTTAGTGACTCAGAACTCGTGGCATGGGATTTTGTTAAAGTGGTTATTGTGAATGTTCTCGAGATCATTGGCGCTGAAATTCAAAACTTGTTCATTGCTTTTCACCGTGTCAATGTTAAAATGTCATTGAAATTTATTTTTTGCATGCTATGTGGAAAAATGAGCATGGCGAGCATTCATTAACAAATGACAGCAACACTCGAACATTGGTAGAGTAGGAAAAGAATTGTATACTCTGTTGGCGGATATATGTTGCAATTTCTGTGGAGAATGAGAAATAGAAGATGTCTGGAGAAAAAAACCGACAATTTTTGGAAAAAAATTATTTTTTCTATAAAGGGAGATTCATGGAACCCCTCCATTAAAAGTTTTTGAACTTACAATGATCTCTCGATTTTGAAACTTCGGGGTTAAGCATATCTAGCCATGATCTACAAAAAAAAGTAGTTTCATCCATGTCGCACTTCCGGTTACATCGAAAGTCATGGCCAATTTAGATATTATAAATAGAAAAATTTATCTTCAACTAAGAATTTTAAAGCCAATTTTATAAAACCACTTCTTACCTATCGGCTGCCGTTATTTTGACCTCCGTGAAAAAAAAGCACAAAAAAATATGATACATTGAAGGCGTATAACGGCTGTATAGTAAAGAGATTTTATGAGAACTGTGCAGGACACGGGTCCTCTATTATTTAACTAAGGAATAAAGTAAATAAAATTATACAGGCTGCACCACAATCTAGAGTTGATTTGGTGTAACTCCTTAGCACTAAAGCACTTTTTGTCAAATGGAATGGAGTTTACAGGTATTAGTATTCTAAAAGTGTTTGCAAGCGAACAGAGGTCATGTACAACACTTATAATTTTAATCTATAGTGTGCCAGGGGATTGGTGTAATGTATGTTGATATTGAAATAATAATAAGGTAAATTCGTATTCCAATCCTTTTTATTTTAATATATTTACTGCGACATGTTTCGGTTTTTTCAAACCTTCTGGCAATAAAACGTCGTTTATTTGAAATGTATTACAAATATACACTACGCACTTCAGTGCGTCCTTGGCTGGCAATCGGGCCATTTAGTTGTGTTTTCTGTACGGTTTGTGATATTCTGAGATTTTAAATTGCATACGTTTTAATGTGTTGTTTTTCGTCTTTAATGTTACATCATTTTAATGTAGTTTTTATCCAGATTAAATGTTTCTTGAAGAATTTTCTCTTACTGCACCCACAGAATTTTTGACACATCAATCTTACATAATAACATACATTTGACGTTTCATTGCCAGAAGATGGTTTGAAAAAACCGAAACATGTCGCAGTAAATATATTAAAATAAAAAGAATTGGAATACGAATTTACCTTGTTATTATTTCAATGTCAACATACTTATAATTTTATTATACCCACTAATACATACATCTCCTTTTTAATTGTCTTGTATTCAGTAATTTTTTTTTCGTATTGTATTTTGTTTTTTTTTTTATATGGTTTTAAAATTAAAATTGTTTTTCATCACCTACTATTATACTAATTCAAAACTACGTTTTCTGAAAATCACTAATCTTAAAAGAAGCGATGGAGATAGATATAAGAACAGCTTTTCGATAGAGAATTCTGCATCACATGGTGCAAAAATATATAGGGTGTTCCATTTGAAAAAAAAAATACTGTTAGTACTAAGTTACCCCAAATTAACCTTAGATTCTGGGACATCCTGTATAAATTGGCTTAATTTTCTTTTTTGTTCGTTAAATAGCAGAGGATCAGCCCTCCACAGTCAATAGAAAAATAAAAACTCTTCTTTTTACTGTATACTGTTATACGTATTCAATGCATCATATTTTTCGTTTTTTCCCACAAAAATCTAAATAACTCTGAATCGGTAACCGATATATAAATAGATGTTTTATAAACCGGCTTTAAAATGCCTAGTAAAACCCAAAAATGCACTAAAAACTATAGGTCTTTATTTATAATATCAAAGTTGGCCATGACTTTCGTTGTAACTGGAAGTGCGACATAGATAAAGTTGTTTTTTTTTCTAAATAGATCATAGTTAACTATGCTTAACCTCGAAGTTTCAAAATCCAGATATTATTGCAAATTTAAAAACTTCTCATAGACTGGTTCCGTGAATCATCCTGTATATCTACTGCTTTGCACATTCAGTAAGTTAATAAAAGTGAAAAACATTTCATGAAATGAACAAATTTTGTTAACCAAATAGATATCTGTTGAATAAATGGTTAATGGGTAAAAGAAAAACTTTTTTTTGTTTTTTTTGGGTACAATTTTTACACATGAATATCTTTAAAACCAGAGCCAACTTTGCAAAATGGATGACGGCGTTGCATTCAGCATATTCGCATTGTGTTTTACACCCAAGACTCATCAATATTGACATTTTTGACTAACACGGTGTTATCAGTGGATGTCGCAAATATCTTTCCTCAACTTCCTTTTCAAATCTCTATTATGTTATATCTGATGGCTTAGGTTGCGCTTCTATATTGTTTGCATCTATTTAGTTGATTATGCTTAAAATAAATGTGTATTGTGCTGCTAGCGAATTGGAAATACTATTACACATATCAGCCACATACTTTTGTTAAATGGAGCATTTTTGCTTGATCACAAAGCGAATCGAAGAAAACTTCGTCATGCCCTCTGTCTGGAAAATTTAATGGATGTTCCTTTTATTCTTTTCCGCAGCTTAAAATGTGATTTACAAAACTGCGGCGCCCACTAAAAGCAATAAGAGTGCTGGTGCGTATTCACATAAACTCCAATAGGCTCTCGACGAAGTCTTAGGTTTTTGTAAGTGCGGCAATAAAACGAGACAATAACGTCTAGCTGTAAATAAGCTCGATGAAAGACATGATTGCTGAACCACCGGTGCTTCAATTAGCAGTGCCCCTGTCACTTATACTTGCTTGAACACAAACAGCAATTAACCGCGCACCTTTACGTAGACCTACAACGGGTACGGTAATGATTTGCTTTAGAAATCGTACAATTAAAACTCAGTCAAGAAGGATTACAATCGATCAACCATTGAGGCCTCAAATGGAGTGAAGTTTTAATTTAATTTTGATTACCTCGTCAAAACTAAGCTAATTTATGTTTACCTTTTTTTCTTTGATAAATTACTGGTTTAAAGCGTGAAATGAAAAATTTACAAAGTATTTTCGGATCTCTCATTAATATGAAGCGATTACTGGGGTTGAAGTTAGTTTCTAAAGTAAGTTTGCTTATATTTTGTGTTTTTTTAAGTTTTTATAATTCACGGCTTTTATGGAGTGGAAGGTTTTTATATGTAGTATTTAAGATAGCACAAGCTTAGTAACAATAGCTATAGCATTTATTGTTACTAAGCACAAGCTTAGTAACAATGGCTATAGCATTTATTGGATACAACTTAGTATTGTAATTGATTAATCCATCAATAAGTTCACGATACTGATGCAGATTTTTCGCTGTCCAATAGTGAAAGTTGTGAATATTGAAGGCTCCATCTCTATTAAAAGTGCATCATTAACGCCAAAGAATATGTCCCAGAAAACCGTTATCATCACGAATTCTATTTAAAATTGTGTTGTAAGAGTTCATTCGGAGATTTCCGTTTTCACAAAGAGGTTGAACTTTAACGTTTACTATGTGAAAATATGCTTTTTCACTTGTAGAAGTACGACTTTGCCTTGGTTTTCCAGCATATCGATAACCTCATGTCAACGAACTCGTTTCCCGAAAACATTGGTCCAACCTTCGAAAGACATTTGCTGCAAGATGCCTCCGATTTGGGTAGAGAGTACGATACTTTCGCATTGCCTAGTCCCCACTTCCATTACATGCACCATATACCAAGATATCTGCATACCCGATAATATAAAAGTTCGTGTTAAACGGACGATAAAAGACAATAAAACGTCCGAAAAAAAAAACGTGCAGGACTGAATAAACGCTAAAATTAGTACAGAACGAATTAATTACTTTTTCGAACGACAGAAAAATACGTACAACATAAATAGCAAGGACGACACAATTAAATTTGACAATTCGAAATATGTCGATTATTTACAATGCTATAAATATGAATATTTGAATATTGCATCCATTGCACTATGTTCTCATATACATTTTCAATAAAAATATATTAACAAAGAAATGTTAAAAACGAAATTATTATGCGAAAGGATGTTATTTACAGAAAACTTATCTTCAAAATACTACGCTACTTTACTTCTGCTTCTTTTAGAAATAAGAGTTAGAAAAAATGTATTTTAACTAACTACTTAAATATTGAAACCTTTGAGACGTAATATAGACGCTGGATATAAGATAATCGGGGCAAGATAAACGGCTAAGAATTTAACAAATAAGGTCGCAACGAACCTTATTTGTTAAATTAACTTTCGAGAATATGTACACACTCTGTATAACCTAATTATTAATGTCAACAATCGTTTCATCGTTCAGAATTAAGTTGATTTTCCAGGCTCCCTAGTGACATTGACATGATGAAATTGTACGTCTTATAATATGTGACATTATTGATAGATGACATTAGTACATTCGAGCCCATTTATGAGATAATTGCTAAATTATTAGGTATTCAATTTCAATTAAATTATTATTAAACACTTTTAAAATGACGCTAACTTGACAGTTCTCAAAAAATATTTGACTGATTAAGCCTACTATCTATCATGTCACTCGCAGGTATGTCTTTATTATTTTTAGACATTTAGTTAAAATTGGATTGGCTGGGAAAAAAATAGTATTCAATTCACGTGAGGACAGTGCTATTGCAGGCCTTGGAGAATTACAAGTTTGAAATATACTATTTCTACAGTTCTTGGCAGTCACTTGTCAGTTTTCGCGGCTATGAGAACTTGTCTAACAGCTCGAGGTACTACTAGATCTTACACGTCTCCATATTGTAGTAGAGAGCGTGGCGAAAAGAACCACACTCAGAATAGCCAAGGAAGGAATGATTAGGCATGGTCCTCAATCTCCTGTCGGCGATCAAACCTGGGACATGCCCCGGGATAACCTGTCACAAAATTCAGCTTTCCGAAGGAATTCACTACAAAGCTTAGTAACAAGTGCAAGTAGGATCATAACACCATCCTGAAATTGGATAGAAATTCCATTAAATGCCATCAATCATGGTACTGACTGATGGCTCCAAAACGGCAGAAGGAACTGGAATAGGAATATATGGGGCTAGAAGCAAGCATTCCAGGAACTTGGGAAAATACCCAAGTATCTTCCAGGCGGAAATGCACACTATTGAAAGATGCGTCCAGTTCAGTATTTATAGAAATAATCGAAAGCAGGAGATTATTATCATGTCTGATAGTCAAGCAGCCATTAGGGCACTGAGCTTACATGAAGTCAGTTCCAAGATGGTCTGGGAATGCCTAGGGAAACTAAACGAGCTAGGCAAAAGGAATAAAGTAATCCTCCTGTGAATTTCGGGTCACACAGGAGTGGAAGGAAACGAGATAACGGATAATCTCGTAGTAGTTTTATATAAACAAATTAATATCCAAATAATCAATATGAATTAAAAAAAATACAATGATGTTTTAGTGTTTTTCAAAAAATATACTTAAGTACGACGTGAAGTTAGAACAATTATGCGTTACTTTGTCGACAGCCGTGTATATGCATATAGCTTTCTTTGTAGATGAGATATGTAGCAAAAACTTGATTACACAAGTAAAGAATTTTAAAAATCAAAAACTTTAATAGCGGCACTAATTTACCGTAACGTAGGTTTCGAGAAGTTTTCTTTTTATCTTTTTATAGATACTTAAAATAGTTAATAGTTAAGTTAAAGCATCTATCAGAAAGCACAGATACCCGGTTAATATGGAAAGCGTACTTGTTGCGTTCAAAACTATTTTAATCAATAGCGAGTTCTTGCAAACACATTAAGTTTGCACACCTCTCATATAATATAAATGTATTTAATGCTGGGGAGACATTCTCCTTTAGTTAATATCATGAACCAAAGGTACGTTTTTCATATTACATAAGGTAATTTTGGTGGTGAATTATAACGATAGAATTAACCAAACCCCAAGCTTTATTATTTGCTTAGGACCGTACCCTAACCGAGACTCTAAGCATAAAAGTGATAAAATATTCAGTTAGGACTACAGCTCTGCTCTCTACAGCAACGCGGAAACAACGGAATAATTTATAATCAAACCAGTCTTGATAAATTAAATGAAATTATCCAGATCAGGTATTTGAAAGCGGTTTCTATTAATTGCGCTATAAAACCTGTATTTAAATGTCTGAACGCGTACTGTTCCTGTTCCCGAGTTCTTAATTTACGAAGATCCTTCTTCTTGTTCTTGCAAGGATTGTTTGCGGGGTATAAATAACTAAGCCTGGGAATTCTCATTCCTACGACGCCATCCTGGACGTATCAAACGCGTTTCTGCGGTATCCTCTTAAAATTTCATGGGCAGGTTAGACTTTCAGATAAGTTAAGGTATCTTACGTTAATTGAATACTAAACAACGGAAGACTCGGTAAGGCAAGGTTTCCTGTTTTATGATAAAACAGAAATTAATCGAAATGAGGATAGAGGGTATATTATGAATATACCTATATAAAGAAAAGGTTACAGTATTCCGTATCTATATAATGATGATTCAGGATTGAAATAATAATACATTTATAATTCATAAAAAGTGTCATGTTCATGTCCTTATTACAAGCTTTTCGCCCATATTTATTTTTTCAAGAAAAAATGGCGGAGGCGCGAAAAAAAAATTGGTTCTTAATCATGTCACATTAAAAACGTGTGTAACACTCGGTTGATATTAGCATACACGTGTTTCACCTTACCAAGGATTTTCAGTGCTACTGGTCAACCTAATGTATTATAGGGAGAAATTCGTATGCGTACTTAATAAGTGGAAGAATAATTGAATGACAATTTAAGAAGGAAATCTCATTATTAGCGTGAAGATATTTGCTAAATTGTCGATGAAAAAACTCAGAAACAAGTGATAAATATGAACGACAATTTAGTAAATATCTTCACGTTAATAATGAGATTTCCATCTTAAATTTTCATTCAATTATTCTTTCACTGGATCCTAATTCTTTAATAACTCATGTACAAAAAGCAATAAAACACTCGAAAGGGATTTTGGACTTCCGAGGTTTCTCCTGCTTTTGCCCCACTGTGCGTTGCAATCTATGAAACTTTATTTCTATAATTTTGTAAACCTACACCAGAATATTTCAATGAAGGATTTATTACGATAACGTGACATGCCGCAAATAAAAGAAGGAGTTGTCAAGCTTTAAAGTTTTAGAAAAACGTATAAAATTGACTACTGTGCAATATAAAATTGAAGTTTCTTTGGTGAGGCTTCTCATGTTTTAACAATATAATTCATGAAAAATCACATGATATTATAATGTATTGTAAAATGTGTCGTTAAACGTTTGAGGAATAGTGTATATGTTATATCTGTTTTTATTGTTACGTACACTTCTCAACAGGAAAAATCGGGACACCAGTAATCCAGAATTTTAAAATTTCTTGATCGTAAATGCAACTTTCGGAGAACGTATTCACTTATCATAGCCATAAATCACTTAATTATGTATATAGAGCGAAAAAGGTTTATGTATAGAATAAACAAATTGGAGTTTCGGCGGCGGCGTTTCCTTTAGAAATACCAATGAAAAAGAAATACATAACAAGAAAAAGAACTCTTGAATAGACGGCTTCATTTAGAAATATATGTATATGTATTTAACTTGTTTGATACTATATAATATCAAACAAGTTAAATATTATATAGATATAATTCTTTTTCAAGAAAAGATGTGGTGATGGGATTTTATTATTTAATATTATGTTTTGTTAGTGCTGCTTTGATATTAGTTACTTACTTCGATTTATGCTCGCGAGTATAACTTTAGCAATAGACAATATGTCAGTCAGTCTCCTCAGTTTTGGAATAATGTGATTTTCACAGATTTATTGACTACACTATTATTGATGTATTAATTATTATTGTTGTGTTTAGTATTCTTAAATATTGTATTGCTATATAGTTTTCTTCTATATATAAAAAATTATCAAAAACCAGGTTTAAGATTATTTATAAAATTCTTAAAACAATTAAGTTCGCAAAGATATTATTTATTTTATTAACACTCCGTTTATTGTATTTTCAGAAAATTAGCTATCGCCTGTGTAATCTGACGTCGTTGATCTATTTTCTTGAAATATGGTACTAATAGGTAATATAATTTTAAAATTCCATCGCCATATGTTTTCTTAAAAAAATAATTATCTCTACATAATATCAAGCAAGTTAAGTACATATATGTGTATTTCTAAATAGTGTCGTCTACTCAAGAGACTTTTAGTTGTTATGCATTTTTTTTTTGCATGAATATTTCCGTATTCGGTATTTCTAAGGAAACACCGCCACCGAAATTCCAATGTGTTTATTTGATCTATAAACCTTTTCCTCTATATATATTTATACTTCTGTTTAAATTTTCAGTCTTTACCTTTGATCGCAATAATACACACAAAGAAGTGATTTATGGCTTTGTTAAGTGCATATATCCTCTAAAAGCTGCATTTACACCCAAGAAACTTTAAAATTCACGATTGCTGGTGTCCCGATTTTTCCTGTGAGAAGTGTACGTTTCATTGTTTTCATGACATACTGTATATCAGTTTCCAAATCAGTTTCTTCATCTAAGACACAAAAATCTTTCCTAAGACAAAATCATCCACAATGGAGCTTTGAAGGGCATAGATTTAACCATCCAAGGACTTTCCAAGAAGCCAAGGATTTCAGCGATGGTGCAAGGATAGCAGAAACCGATAAAGAGTTTGAGGTATAGGTTAGAACTGATTTATAGTAGAGAATTCAAAGTATCTGAAAATACCTAAAAATATTGACGTGAACCAAATTTGGTCGAAAACAAAATTAGGCGATGGGGGAAGGGTTAGTATAGGGGTGCAATTATTCAGTCGGGGTATCTATCTTCATGTTTTTGGTCTACCACGAACTAAGGACTGACGAGGTGGCTTATATCTGTCACAGAATGGGGCTTAATCTAAAAGGAACAAGGGGAAAAATAACCTCGAAAAGTCAATAATGTTTCTGGAGACTCCATATCAAACGGTCTCCACCAAGGAAAAAGAAACTGTGCAATTTTTGTGGTAGAAGAGGATCCTTTGACTATGTTGAAAATCTCTTTAGAAGCAATAGTAATGGTTTTTGGAAAACTTTCCTTAATTATTTGATAAGCTTGTAATGTTACATGTGGTGTGTTTTATGCGTATATGAGTTTTTATTTGCTTGTCTTTGACTTAATTTTATTTTCTTAGCTGAGCTTTATATTTGTACTGAATAATTTGTTATCCAAAGCTTTTTCAATCCGTATTGATTGTATTTTATATGTAATTTTATAAATAACTAAATGATTTTGTATTTATTTAATGAATTTGCCGCGCTTGCTTAGAAAAGTAATTTGATATTGCCGCAAGTTGGATGCCCTTAAATAGTCTGCATAGTTTCTCCTAATAGTAATACTAATGGTACACATAATATTTTAGTATTAAGTCTGCTAAGAGTCGGGTGGCTCGCTGACTCTCGGGCATATGGCGAAAGAAATAACCTTAGTGATTAAGTTGCTTTGCTATGCTAGTCAAAATTGTGTCTTTATCCAAATAATCTAAAACATTGAAGCCATGTTTATACAAGTAAGTGGCATGTTTTTGTACTGTTAGTTTGTTAGTTAGTTAAATGTTTTTCATTCCACCTTGTTACGTTCTGCATAGATAACGAACAATTTTAAGTAGTCTTAGTTCGTAGGATATTCAACGACCAATTGCCATTTGAAGCGACATGTAGAATTTACAAAAAGCAGAAATGTTTTATTAGTGTACATCGATCATAGTGTGTAACTTCCAGTCTTTTATTAACATACTGGAATCAATATAAGAACATATGGAAGAAGGGTATCCAAATTATTACATGTGCGTTACTGGTAACCTTAACGTCAATCTGACGAGCAGATAAAGCAATTATTGGTGAACGGCTTTAAACTGATGAAACGACTGCTGGATAGAAAAATCTGAAATTTAAAATTTCTGTTGTTCTGTTGTTCCTAGACTTCGATTGTTTACACAAGAAGCCAACCATCCCCAAAATGTCAAGCAAATCTAGTATGAAAATATCCACACAAAGGTAAATGGGAATACTGAACGTACAAACCAAATATAAGAAGAGAAAAATTAGCCTTAGATTCATCTTGAAAAACCTTAATTAAACTCTATTTATGCTCTAATTGTCGAGCTCAGAAGGCCACCATACAAACCTTTACATTTTATTGGCTAGAGTATGTTTATAAGCAGAAACTGAGTGGTACCAAGTGAATATAATCTGAAAATACTAGTTTAATTCCATATATACCTTTACATTTATTTCTTCCTTTTAATTTTTATAAATTTTCATAATATTTTAAATTTCTTATACATTTTCAACATTCACCTTTCGGCCCTCATTTCCAAATTTTGTCATAATTGAAACATCGAGAAATAACGTTTTGTAGGGGAGTAAAGGTAATGCTTTTTTATATAAAAATTACGTTTCAACATATTAGACTGTTTTGGCAGCATATAATTAATAGCCGAGACTGGTCCTTGAGTAAACTTAATTCTACTTATAAGGAAAAATGAGGAAATAGATATACGATTTTTTCTATCTTTTTGTTATACATAGTTGACATCAGAAAAGCATAGCTTTTCCTGGTGGAATCAAAATTCGAATTACGCCGATAAGAAGGAACCGAATAAATAAAAAAAAAAAATGCTGCTGAAGTTGTGAGATAACTAAATTCAGATGTATTCAGTGCAATATGCAATAACGAAATAAATGCTTAAATAATACTTCTTAGTGTTACTTGTAGAAATAAATATAGGTATCACTACATTTCTTTTTTAAATTATCAACAGCTACAGTATCGATGTTGCATACCATTATTCATTAGCAAATTAATTGTGAAAAAAGTTGTTATGTTCAAAGTTTAGCTATAGCATGGAAGGAAGCTCTATATGGAACATTGCCATTCATTACAGATTCCGGGGTAATTGGCTTTCAATTACGACTTCTGAGGCAATATCCGTTTCGGAAATACGCATGACACCTAGAGTCATAATTCTAGGGCGTTTATCAGAAATTGGAATTCAAATCTGCGTAATTACCCTACTGCACCTATAATACAACCATATGGAATATTTCAGGGCAGCTACGACAGGTAAGCGCCCATTATTTGTTATACACAATTAAAATCTTTCAGCACCATAACATATTCTTTTTTATATAATTCATCTACTGCTTTCGTTTGAATGTTTTTCACTTTCTCTTTACAAAGCTGCTACACAACTTTTTCTTGTTCTCATTTTACAATTAATTAAATCTGAAACCTAAATTAACGTTTACACACAAAAAAATACTGTTTCTTGCGAATCTAAAGTATGCCTACAACATGCCCACTAAAAGTGGATACTTTGCTTAACTGCAGCTAAGGTTACTGAAAATTTTTGTCCACAAGTGTAGTATACTATAGTCACCAAAATTTAACTAGATATAGAAAAGCAGAAGGTAGGAAAGAGCGCGCTGCCTTAAAATAGAGACATACATATAGCTGTGTCTCCCACCGGGTATAGGTAAATTGCCTCCCGAGATAAAGAGCAACTATTAATAATCGTTAAATTGCCTCCCACAATTTTGAGCTGCCTGATATACATGTGTAAATACAAAATAAAGTGTGTTGATAAATAATAAAACAGTAATAGTTCGAGCTTACGATTACAAAGGTTTGGGAGGCAGTTTATCTATTTATGAGACCAATTAAGTCCGACCTTTCCTCATACCACTTGTGAGGAGGCAATTTACCAACACTCCTCCTACCACATGCCCAATACCCAATATCATTTCAAATTTGGCATCGGGCCGTATTGCACGGGTATTTTATGCATAATATAAGATCCCTATACTACAGTTAAATTTTGTCCACCACGGTATGTGTAGGTACCATCGAAAACAAAAGTCTTAACTCAAAGAAGAGAGAAATATTGAAACACTGAAGAAACACCGATCTCTATTTATGTCAAACTTGAGTCAAGACTTTTAGATACATCACTTCCTAACTCTTGTAATGTGTATATTGTTCATCTTTGACTGAAGTTACGAAATATCGATTTTAACGGGTCGAAATGAATGGGTCTTTAAAGTATTTCGACCCGAATGATCCGAATCAATTAGCTGAACGAGTTTTCCCTTTCTAATATGGAAAACGACCGTGGAAGTCAACGTGTTAGTTCAATTCCGGGTTCCCTATTTAGTACTAGCACTAAGTTTTTATACGTATTTTCTGTTTAGTTAATGTTACATACGAGTGTGTTAAAATTAGCTGCGAATCGAAAGCGGTTTTCGATGTTGCGATTAATCGCCTTAAAAACAAAAAACGTAATCGGTCCGACCGGTTTTCAAAACCAAAACCGGTTTTTAAGATTGGAAGACAGGCATTTACTGCGTATGAAATATATTTTTGAATTTAAAATACGTAGCAATTTTAAAAATGCAAACGTTTTTTTTTTTTAACTCCACACCGTTAGTTGAGCGTGCAAACCCGGTTTTGAAAATTGATTTTAAAAACCGGCTTTGAAAACCGACTTTTACTGACAACCGATTAACTGGTTTTAGTGAAACCGGTTTTAAGAAAAATCGGTTAACTGGTTTTTGATGTCTGGCGATTTATGCAGCACTATAATTAAAATATTTATAAATGCCGCGATTCCACATTCATTGACATTATCAGAGTTCTTTTTAGATTTTAAAAAGTGTGCAACTTTATTCCTATATTCTCAATGTGATCTCTAACCAAATATTGGCCTTACTGTATTTGATGAGCATTTTCCTAAACAAAATAAAACATTTTGGTTTTATAAGTGATGAGCTAAACATACGATATTCTATGAATAATATTAGAATTTACATATGAAAGAATTTTAATGAATATAGCAATAGGATAAGTGGAAGTGACATTGCACAAAAGAATATAAACTTAATTACAAATTAGAGCTCGCCGCATTTTAATAGTGATATAAAAGATCTGTGTAACTTTTACATAAATGTAAAAGCATGCCAAATAAAATAAATTTATGCATTTATGGTGCGAGTTTCGTTTTTTGAAACCGTCATTGCGGATAACAGTAATTACTCGATCGTTTTTTTGCCGTGTGTACAATGAACTATAAAGTTATATGTTACGACGGTTGGCAACGCCCATTCATAGTAAATCATAAAAGATGTGGTTGCGCGTTGCACGCTCTGTGTGCGCTAACTGTTCCCTCCTACAACATAGGTAAGTTCTATAACAAAGGCGAATACCTCTTTATGTAGGGGAACCAGTAGAATATTCAAGAATTTCGGAAGAACGGTAATGTAAAGTATTATAACTTGAGTACTCAATGATTATCAAAGAACCTCGTAAAAGAAGAAATTTCGCATAGATATAACTTACAGTTATGATCTGTATATAAAAAATAGAAAAGAATGTGCTGGATGAATGTGAAACAGTAGAATGCCCATCATAGCACCACAGACGCGCGTATCGGAAGCAACTTTTGGCAATATCCTATATGATGCTGTGTTGGACTTGTAGGTGCTATAATCACAGATTTTGTGGACGACCAGTTGTTGAAGCTACTAACAAAAATCTTATTAATGCGAACGAATGAAATAAATTAGCATCCAGAGAAGAGGTGAGAAACCAAGCTTGGCAGTTAAAGAAATTGAATCTGATTTAGCAGGGAGTAGGAAGCGATATCATCTCAGTTTGAACGTAAATGATAAAAGGTTATGAATTATAAAGACTTCATCATCGTGGCTGATAAGCCCTTTGAATAACATGGATCAAAGAAAACCAGAACAACTAGTCTTGTCAGAATTAATGCACTATATTCTACTGTAAGTTCGTTATAATCAAAGTGTCCGAGACACAGATATATAAGGATTACATGTGCTGCACCTGCTGCGATGTTATAAAATGTAAATTATAAGTAGATTTGTTTGGAAATAAGACTTCTTCATTAAATTTTATGTATTTATTAACGTTTCCACAATTAAATTTTGCCTTCCTCAGAATAAGACATTGTTGATTTTTTATTTTTTTTTTTTTTTGTTTATATGAACATAATTAAAATATGATTGTGTTAGTCATAGAATTAAAATAACAAATTAAAATAATGTAATGGAACAACATCGAACAGTGACAAACATATAATTTATATGTTTGTTAGCCATTGGTACCAATCCATCTGTCGCCGATGGATCATTTAGAACAGCACGCACTCTGCGACAGTTGTGTGCGGATGCTCTATCCTGTTGAAAATGTAAATTTTGCCAAGTAATGTTGTCAGCATTATTCATATATTCTTCTATTATTTCTGGAAGTATCGCCAAGTATCTCTATCCTGTTAACGAGCTATTATATAAAACAGGGCCAATAATTGTGGAACAGATTAATCGACACCACACGTTAAATCCAAACCGTACTTGTGAAGCGCGCGGTTGCACAATTAATAGATTTTGTTGTGACTAGTAGTAGGTATTTTTTCTATTGAACATATACCTAAATTTGAAAAATTTGCTTCGTCACTCCACAAAATACAATGTAATCCATTTACATATTGTTTACGAAAATGTGTGTACCACTGATAAAACTGTAGGTACAACTTTTCCGGCATAAAATTGTACACCTGCCACATGTCGCACTTTTCCAAATGAGAAAACACCATAACGAATAAAATTAACAAATAGCACTTAACAATTAAAAAAATATAAACATTTCTATTGACAGTTCTATAAGTCACACTATTTGTTTCTAGTTATCACGAAGAAGGCCTACGACTTTTTTTTTCTAAAATACAAATACATCGTTGATATAAATTAAAATCTATCATAACTTCCTTATTATTCATTTTAGTGTAGCAGTAAATTTAAGCTTTTATATTGCGAATGATATTATCTTTAAATTTTTTGAAAAATATGATCAATTAGAAAATATATTACTTTCACAATTATCTAGCAAGCGTGCAAGTCAATTGTTTTTCTATCGAATGTACGTTAATCAACATTGAAAATACCACTACTAGTTTTCCAATTTAACCAACATCCAATGATAAATATTAACGGAGATAGCAATAGTGAACACTTAACGTGGATCAGCCTGTATGGCAAGGGATTGATGAACGGAAAAAAAAGTTAGACAAGATAGAATGGCGGTGACGTCGTTATGAATAGGAAATGATAGGCCCTTGAAGAGTGAATGAAGAGTGTAATCATTAAAGAGCATTCGCATAGCAGAAACGAGCTTCTTATTATTAAGAATGTAGGTTCAATATTTGAACTATGTCCAAATAACAGCTAAATAAACAGATTAACAGTATAAACAAGGGAATGCTTATTTAAGAAAAAAAAAATAAGGTCTAGAATAGTCCATTTTCATGTAAGGGAATGATATAAGGAAATTTTCTAACACTAAATTTATTTTTTCCTTTGCTACATTTGCTATTAGTTTAAATTCTGCTCTTTTTAGACGCTTTTTGCAGAAAAAATAATATACACTCTAATAAAAAGTACATATATCATATATAAGACTTCTCCACCTTACCCTTAATAAAGCAAGATTGCCAAGGATCACTTGTATTTGTTCGAGTTGATTGTTGTAATTATATTACACAGCACACACACACTAAAATATTTACAATTGTTGTACAAAATTCCAGTAACCTATAAGGTAGAATTGGCACGTATTGGAAAATTTCAAAGAAAACATTAGCTATAGATATCACTACGTCTTTAAACTGGAATTCGAAATATCTTTAAGTTTGTAAAAACAAACTTTACCATGTCTTCTTCTTAAAAATGGAGTATTGAAACATTAATATGAGACATAGCGTAAGCAATGTCCTAGCACATAAAGATACCAATATTGAAATTCATTTTATTTTAACTAACACTAACACATGCGATATTACTTTGATATTTAAGTATCGTTGAATCTTGTGCTGCGACTTTGTTAGTTACTCCTCCAAGTCAATATATTTTACGATAACCTCTTTTGATCAATAGAGAACACTGGAAGAAAATTAATGGTTTAGCGATTCTGCACTAAATATTTATTTTTTTTTATCACAGATACAGAAGCATGACCAACGCAGGTATAAATATACAAAGTACAACAATGAACATTTATTGTTGTACTTTGCAAAACATCTTTTGAACTAGTTGTAAATTTTAATACTTAATGAAATA
This sequence comes from Protaetia brevitarsis, assembly GCA_004143645.1. Taxonomy (NCBI): domain Eukaryota; kingdom Metazoa; phylum Arthropoda; class Insecta; order Coleoptera; family Scarabaeidae; genus Protaetia; species Protaetia brevitarsis. The sequence goes on from RXPK01000206.1 coordinate 1,377,034, forward strand.
AGTATTAAGTAAAAATAAGTGAGTGTGAAAATATATCACTAGAAACACCTATATTTGCTAATATGATTTTTTATCCACAATTAAAGTGTTGAAATCGATCACATGGATATATGAAAATAAATAAATAAATACCATATTGGATGCCATATAAAACTTTAATTGACATATAAACGCAGTGAATTGTTTCAAAAATTGGCACCAATACTAACATATTTTTTTTTAATTTGAAACAGTTGAAATGTCGACACCACTGAAATAATATAAATAGCAGTATTTGTTTATAATATTCTTCAGTAGCCTATTTTTCGTTCGCTACGACTGTTTTTGTGATGGTATGATAAAATAAATTAAAATAATATTGAATAACGACCCTGAAGAAGGATTATAGTACATAATTCATATTGTTAGATGTTCAGATGCATTTCTTAGATAGAAACAGGTCTAAATTTTACAAATAAAAAAATTCCTTAGTCAAGTTTCAAGCAATCTGTTTACATCGCACTTAATTTAATTGAATCAATTGATTTGGTATTAACAAAACACGGAAGCTGTTTTGTTTACTACATTACTCCCAACACTCTGATTACTTACAGAACATTATAATATCGAGCGACAATGTAGAATTTAGTACAATGCTTCGACTGCTTTCAGTCAGAACAATGTGTTAATCACCATTAGTTCGATGGGTTTCTTTCATATGTCAAACAATCATCTGATTTTAGCGTAAATGTAGTACAGAAAAGAACTGATGATGTAGTATACATGATCAATGGATGAGTAATTTTGCAGTTGAAATTAAGGTAGGCTACTTATGCTTTGATACAATAAACGCGTAGTTAAAAAATTAAATTCCAAGGCGAACTTTTGAATTTTTGCAAATATGAAAATGAAGGCGAACTATTTATTACCCAGGTGTCTATTGATGTTCTAAATTATTGCCTAAAATGTAGAGCTGAAACTAATCATAAGCCAATGTGGTTCCATCTTGATAGAAAATGCTATGCTTCACCATTTAGAAAATCTGCACGCAATGAACCAATTTCCTCAGCACGTCACATCAAAGTAATTTGGGGGTATTTCATGCCTCATGGTCCATCCAAAGTTACCTATGGCAGTTTGTACAAAACTCTAATCTTCTAATTGTGTAAAATACAATGCTGAAGCCCTTGTTAAAGATAGATAGAAAGGTAGATAGATAGATAGATATTTATCCAAAAAATACAAAAAGTATAGTGGATAAGTCAGACATGCATACATACATATTATGGCGTTTAATATAGATAGATATAATAAAATTAACACAAAGGGCATTAAACATTATTGTACGCCCAGAATAACTAAATACTCGTTATAGCGTAGCGAGTAAATGCAATTTTTAAGCAAAAGATTTCGCAAAGTAGATTTAAATCACTTTAAGATTTGTAGCCCCTTAATAGCATCGGACAACAAGTTAAAAAGGCGAAGACCAACCGAAATCCGAGATCTTTTGGTGATTTCAAATCGATTTAGGGGCAATCTGAAATTTGCTCTACTTCTCGTGTTGTATGAATGAACAATGAATGAATCAGAATTTAGCAGAAATTTATTGCTATTATTGTAAATATACAGCACTACATACTAGAATATATACCCTAGGCAGAGGCAATATACCAAATTTCCTGAACCATGGTCAGCATGTTTCATTGCTACTTATGCCAGCGATGCAACGAATTATTCGTAACGATGAACCCCAAAAGACAATACCCTAGGACATTCTGGTGAAAACCTGACCGTAATAAAATGCCACCAAAGAATTGTGATACTGTCTTAAGTTTCCGAATTTGATAGCACGACGTATTTAAAGTATGTATTAATTGGCGGCAATTATTATACTAGCTAAATGTTTAATCCAAAAGCACCCTAAGTAGGTTAGCGGAAGTTTTGCGTTTTAATAGATTTACATCAAAATTCATCCTCGATTGAGAAGTGTGAAAGAAGGTAAAAAAAGGTTTTGAAACGTTAATGTGTAGTTTACTGCGTTGAAACCATTCATACAGCTCGACCAGGATAACATTTGCACGGTCACGAATTTGCGCAGGATGGGTCCCAGAGACCACAGCACATACGTCGTCGGCATATAAAAACAAAGAAAATTCAACGAATTCCACTATGCCATTAATAAAAGGTACAAACAGTACTGGGCCCAGAACCGAACCCTGGGGTACTCCCAAACACGTCGGCAGAACAGAAGAATAAAAATACTTGTTGAGATTTCCTGATCTAAACGAAACTTTAACACAGACTGGTCAGACAGAAATGATCGAAACCAATCGGCAACAACCCGTTTCACGCCATAACTCTCGAGCTTTCCCGGCAAATCCCATGGTCGACGTAGACAAAAGCCCATGTTAAGTCACAGAACATTCCCGCTGGACACTCATCAGGGTCTAAACAATTAACAACTTCGTTCAGAAATGAATGAACAGCTGTAATAAGTTGAGTGCCTTCGCCTAAAGCCACGTTGACTATCCGACATTGTTACAACTTAAATGACTTACCAATCTGTCAAGCGTGGCGTATTCAAACATTTTTGAAAACTTGAACTTAGAGCAACTGGGCGATAATTTGCGATATCTTGTTACAATTCTGTTTATGAATTGGATTGCTAACTGATATTTTCAAGATTTTAGGAAAAGCTCCATAGCAAAAAGATAAGTTAATGAGTTCCGTTAGGAGTTGAGCCAACAAAGGGGCAACATAACGAAGCAAATTGCAGGGGATATTGTCTGGATCGCTATGCGTATTCTTCAGACGATAGAATAAGTTAAGAATCTGATTCTCTGAAAATGGTAATGCGCACATTGAGCTAAAATTAATATTGCGTGGAAAAGTGTCATACTGATTAGATGTTATGTTGGACACTATGTTGCTGGGTTTGTTTATAAAGAACTGATTAAATTGCTCTGGTACGGTAGTAGGGTAAATTGGGTTTTTTATAGTTTGGAAAACTTAAAAAAATTCATTTGAATTTTAACTAATACAGTAACGATATTTTTGTCCTCTCTATATAACTATAGAATATTTAATTTGAGAAAATCTGTTTACTCAAATCTAAAATAATTATTTTTGTTTAATTATTGGAAGTTTTGGATTGGTGGTATGGAAATTAGTAATAAGCTAGAAATATGTTCTTTCCAATCCTTTTATTATTAAAAATCACTGTCGACCGGTTTCGGCTTATGCCATCCTCTGGACACAATACGTCAAAAAGAAAGAAGAAGAAGCTACGTCATATATAGCAGAAAACATTTACAATAAAACAAATAAAATAAAATGAGACAATGAACAAACACAAAGTAGAAACATGTTAAAATTTGTTAAAATATGACATTAATATTGTATGTGAAAACGGACTAGAATAAAATTTTGACGTATTGTGTCTAGAAGATGGCATAAGCCGAAACCGGTCGACAGTGATTTTTAATAATAAAAGGATTGGAAAGAACATATTTCTAGCTTATTACTAATTTCCAATTATTTTTGTGGTGAAAATATTATTAGATGTTCATAATGATTTTAGTATACTGATTACACTTGAACTAAAAAATTATTTCGTCTAACAAATTCATGGGTTTGGAAAACTAAATAAATTTTATTCTCAATATAAATACATGATCCTCTTGCTTATATAGGAAGTTATGTTATATTCAGTGTGATGCATTTATATTCAAAATGAGTAATTATTTTGTGTGTGTACATTCAACCTAATTGAATTTTACTAAAGCTCTAAAATTTTGCATTAATACCTCATATTTCAATTTTTAAAATAATTTTCATAAGCAAACCTCCAAAACACATGTGGAAAATATCTTATCGAATTAGTAATTGATATTTTAAAACAAAATGGTCTCTAGTTGAACAATACACTACAATTTCTAAAAATAATTTTATATTATTATTACGTTTTTTTTTTTGCAATAATTGTTATTTTTATGAATAAATATTATTTACAAACTTTTGGTACACTAATGGGTTCTCCAATTACACAATTTTTTTCCAGTGATAGTTATGGACTGTTTACTAAATAATGTTATACCTGTAGTACCATTCAAAATTCCATTTATTTTTAAGTATGTTGATGATATTATTTTCTCCATAATTAATGAGGTGGTAGATATTACTTTGAATATAATTAATTCATATAATAAACATTTACAATTCACTGCTGAATTAGAAAATGATCGTTATGTACCTTTTTTAGATATCAAGGTTATAGATCAGAAAATAACATGAGTATATTAGATTGGTATGAAAAAATATCTTCTGGCAGATTAACTAATCTTTATTCTAGCCTTCATATGAATCAAAAATATAATACTATTATTGCTATGGAAAACAGAGTTACGTGGATCAGTGACACAGGATTTCTTAGCTATAATTTATGTCAACTTATTTAATTTTTTTCCAATAATGGCTACCCTAAAAATATTCCCTCTGATTTAATCTATTAATTAATTGATTAATCTATTCTCCAAACTCTTTGCATGAACTTAACCATACTGAAACAACCACCAATTTTAAATATTACGAACTGACTTTTATAGAAAATAATGTCCAGTAACTATACCTTACCGACAAAAATATTTTTTTATTTAACATTTCTAAATTCAAATAATTTAATTTATGTTATTGTATTCAAATTGTAATACTATTGATATATTTTTATTTATTATTATAATTATTGTTTCATTTCTCTCGTAATGTTGAAAATTACCTCTTGAAGAAGTCATATAAATGACGAAAATTGAGGTCATAAAAAGTATTTTTATTAAATAGACCACATTACCCATATAATTATACTTATATGTCCTATCGGTACTTTTCAAAATACATCGCCGTGAAAGACGCCTTCTGAAATGTGTAACTAGCGTTTCTTGCCTTAAATAAGCATAGGTTACGCTTTCGGTCCAATAGGGCAGACACCGTCCCAATCATGCTCTCCTCGAACATTTACCTACCTCTGCATTTTGGCCGCGTATAGTAAGTTTTGATTACTTCTTCTTGCTCCACTCAATTTACTTCAAGATCTCGGCTCCAATATGTAAACGGTTCCTTCAATTTACTCTAGCAAAAAAAGGCAGAGAACGCACGCACGAATATTTTCCTATTTTTATACTTCTATATGCTCCCCTTATGAGTTTTCCTTTCGTTTTTGTGTTTACAACGATGTAGAAGGCAAGTTTTCTTTTATCTACACACGAATCTTCCATTATCAAATATTCAATTTCAAACGGCAGCGGGCATATTCAGTAGTACCAGTTTTACGTATGGAAGTTTTTTTTTCTGAAATTGGAAGTTTATCCTTTCATTTAGCGCACACATCTATTATTAAACCGAACTTGATTGCATATGTCTCTGAAAAGAGACCGCAGACTTGCGCTACGGAAATTGAGGTTGGCACAATATTGATGTGGATTCTTTTTTTAGCGATATCCATCGTCATATACACATATGAGTGTTATCGAATCTTGTATTTTTGTGTACCAATAAGTATCAAACCTTGGAATTTGAAAATTAGTTTGCGTATTTACTAATTTACATTATACTTTGAAACGATATATTTGTATTTTACTGAAATTGAAATGTGGCATTCTTCTTTACAAGACATCAGTACATTTACAGAGGTACGCTCAAAAATCAATAATACGCAGTAGATGCCAGCACACCATACCAAATCATAATTATTTGAGTGTTTGAAGATATAAGTGCCTTCCAATTAAATGCTTAAAGCAGCTTGTTGCATTCATAAAGATCAACAGAATTGAACAATAAAGGCAGACACTCTAAGTATAATACTATGCAGAACTAAAAACAACATTTTAGAAAGATCACAGAGACGGGAACCGCTCAGATTATCAGTTATCGATTCAAATGAACCAACCAAGTGATATAAATTGCATCTTTCACTTTGTGCTAGACTTCATTTTCAGGAAGTTAAATCTGCCCTTGAAATTTTTTGTTTTTTTTGTTTTGCGATCACTGCTGTTAGGAAAAGGAGATTAAGTTAAGTATCACCCAATTCGAATTTTGCGGGTCTATAAAACTAACGCAAACGAGATAATTCTAACCACGTTACAGCTACCCCTCATCTTTTTGCTGAAAAGGGAGTGAACGAAAGCGAGCATATATTCACAGGTAATATTTATATATATTTTGCTTGTGGAAGTAATTAGGTTTACAGGTGAGTTACACCAAGAGCTTCTACCATATTTGTATATAATATTGGACTTCTATTTTATTAGAATAATGAATTTATAGTATAATTTAAATTATTTAAGGTATTATCTGCTTTTGTATCAATAACAACAGTACCTACCTACAGTGCCTACCTCAACAACTTGAAGGCATTAGAAATGCTAAGGCAACAGCTCACTAGTAGAGACTTTCCTTTAAACTCGCAATTAGTTTTCGAGTCCACTCCTCTTTTCCAAGTTTTACTCGAGAAATGACCCCTTTACATATATGGTTTTCAATTATTACTTTATGTTTAGTTCTTCAATAATAGATTGCACTAGTGTACAGCATTTTTCTAGAAATTTTCTAACTTTATTTAAGGTGTATTCCAGAATCAATTTATATTGTGAGTGCGAAGTGACAACATCTACTTTAAATAATTTTAAAGTGTTGTTTGTTTAAATTAAGCGTTTTATTGTTTTTTAATGTCTGTTCTTTACAAATTTTACTTGTCTAACTTTTCACATTTGCACTTTCTAATTTTATTTTGTCTTTTAACCTGGACTATTTTTAAACTGATTTTAAATTGTAAGTTTCTTTTAAATATTTTTTTACTTTTGCTTATCTCTCTTATTCATATAAAATATTTTAACTCTATACATTACTAATTTGTTAATAATTTTTGCACTCTCTCATTAATTGATATTTCTGACCTGAGGATGCTCGGCTAGAGCGAAACCGGTCGTGCGATACATTAAAGAATTTTGTGAGGACCAAGACCTTGTTTTCTTATTTTTTCCTTTAAATACAACTCACACAGAATCAAATTTTGGATTTTATCAATAAAAACAGCGTTTAACCAATAACAGATACAATACACTGTTCACTGATAAAATAGTATAAAGAAATTTTTAGTTTCCTGATCTCCACTCTCAGGTGACTTCACTTATAGTAAACATTTGGATTAACATTCAAACACTTATCCAGCATATTTTGGACTGTTACATTTAAATTTAATTAAAAAGGAATTTGAATTAACTGTTATTACTATAAGGTTGATATTTTTGGTGAGCATGAACCGAAATACCATGAGCCGAAAAAAATATACACTCTATTCCCTCTTTACTAATTTTAATGTTAATATTTTTCAAACCTTTAAACCATTTTGTGACTAGTTGGCAAAGAAGCTTTCAGATAGAGCTTTATTTCGTAATATTCCGCCTTACTTTTTTATATTGCAGTAATTCAGAAAGTAATATCATTAAGGTTTAGACGTGGGAGATCAACAGTAGAGCGCATTAAAACAAAATTGACATCATAGCTACACACAAAACTTTGGACTGCATATGTCCTTTATCGATCTTAAACAGGCATATGATTCAAGTTACAGGGAGAGAATGTTCGAAGAGCTGGTAAGACTAAAAATTCCAAAAAAAGGTAATAAATCTGGTGAAAATGACACTAAAAGACACAAGAAATAAAATTTTGATAGGCGGCAGTTATTCTTAGCAACTTGGAGTTGGAAAAAACTCAAGACAAGGTGACCCCCTCTGGACGAATTTATTTGATTTAGTAATGAAAATGATGATAAGATATAGCAAAATAATAAAAAAAAGACATGTCGATTTACCATAATAAAGTACAGTGTATTGCGTACGCAGTCCTGGTGGCAAGGTCCAAAGAAGAACTTCAAAAGGTTTATAAGAAATACGAGAAGAAGCAAACAATGTTGGGCTGCATATACAAAATGAGAAAACAAAATAGACGAAAATGGGAGCAGAGATCATAGAGCAAAACAAATATGCCAAATTCAAGATAGAAGAAAGAGATTACAAATTTGAAAAACTTGAAGGAAAATAAAGCAATGGGGGCGCTATTAAATATATTAAGAGCAAAAAAACCTATCGCGAATAGCGATAATATGGGTAATGACGAAAAAAGACGAACAAAAATTGAAAATTTGGGAAAGAAAATATTTGACGAAAATAGTGGGAGGCGCAAGACAATAGAAGATGAGTGGAGAAGACGCATAAACAGAGGCGTAATAGACCTGCACAAAAAAAGAAAAAAACCACGCAAAAGATACCAGGAAAAAGAACGAGATGGTTAGGAGATATCGCTCGAATATTCGAACAAAGAATTGTTAAAAAGGGTTATATGAAGGAGTAGCCTAGTGAAGAAGAAGGGAGGAAGATCAAAGAAAAAGTGAGGAAGTAAAAGCAGTCATAAGTACGGTAGGCATAAATTCCAACTTATTTAAAAGCAGCAAAAGACCGGAAAAAAATGGAAGCAAATAGTATATCTCCAAGGCCTGTAGCGCTAATATAATTCAGGAAATGCAGTTTACATAATTTTAATATCTGAATTTACCATCACACTTGACAATTCTAACCACAGAAGTCTTGACTTTTTAATAATTTTTTGTAGATTTAAATGCTCAACTGATAGAGTATTCTATCAATAAATTATTGACCCTGTCATTTTTATTTAATGTTTACCTATCTAGGCAGTTAGTGTGTTGCTACCTTGTCCGGCAAGTACATGTAAGGTTTTACTTTGTTATTGTATGTCCTGGAATCTGAACCTACAGGAACCTAATGAGCATTATACTTTGGCGCTTAATGTTAATTTACGCTTTCTGCATATGTAATTAGTTACATCCTCATCTTGCTGTTTTTTATTGTCTCATGTTAAGTAACTGTTCCGTTTCAAATGTTTGTTGCTTTCTTGCTATTTTTGTTCACCATTGCCAATACTTTATTTAATAGCGTCACTGAGAAGAATAAAATTTGTTAAATACTCACACAATTGTGTTTTCTTTTCTTCTAGGAGAACTGTGAGCATCCTGGAGATAGAAGAGGAAGAAGATTCCGCGAAGATGTGGATTGAACTTTCTAGTTTGCGTTTTTTTTTTTTTATTATTTTAGATTGGAGCGCAACACGATAAGGACAATTTTCTGATCACCTACAATAACTATACTATCTATGACGATTCCATAAATTCAATGTCTGCTAATTCAAAAAACGAAAAGCTTGCTCCATCCAGCGCTTGATTTATTCGGTCTTGCTATTTCAAATGAGGGATGAGTAATATATCTCAAAAGTCAGAGATGAAACCGTATTCAATTTAAATTATTTATTGTTAACTTATAAGTGCGAGTATATACTTACATATCACATAAGCTTATTACATTGTCTGAATCCTCACAATTGTATTAAAAAACGCCCTTGTTTATTTTATTCAGAGTAATCGCTTTGCTAAATGAGCTCTGAGATATTGCACTGCAAATCGATTCCTTCACGTATGTATGTTTTTGTATTATACGTATGTAGAGAATCCAGTAATTTAAGCGTAATAGGTAAACAAGACTCTCGAAGGCGAAGTTCAATCAAATCAGTAGATTCCCAGGAAGAACAAACAACACAAATTTACAATCTTTTCTGCCGAAGCCGTTGTCACGTCTTGTTTATTTCGCCTTTATTTAAAGTACGAATGATTCAGGATGTATTGATGAGGTGGTAGCTTTTGTTTTAAAATAAAACTTTTTCTTGTGAACTTTAAATTATTAATGAGTTGGAAAGGCTGACTTTACTTCTCCCTGTATTCAAGTTGTAATATAATTTAAAAGTTTGCGAGTGCGTTGTGCAGAGTTGATGTGGATTGTGTTTTGAAAACATCTACCATACAAAGATTGTATTTGCGAGTAGAATGTATCCATGCTGTTTGCAATATCCGACAGCGTATTGTAATGCTAACATAGTGTCTCGATACATAAAATTTGTTTTTTGCAAAGATTTTGATACCAAATATAACTACTTCTTCTTTCCTCTTTGTATTTGTACAAAGAAATAATGAGAAATTTGCTAGAATATGTTAAACAATACTACAATACGTATTCCAATTAAGATTTAACATATGCTTGGCTTATGTGCTTACTACAATGAAGCCTCTGAAAGCCTTGTCTAAGTAGCAAGAGGAAAACATTCGGACTGTTACAGTCCAGGCACATTTTTAGGACTCACAAATATTAGAAATTGCCGTATTATGTTTCGATGGAATATCACGTTTACAGAGATTAAGGAATCAAATCTACCATTAAAAATTAAAAGAAGTTTTAAACAAAACGAAAATAAGTTAGAAATATCACCCAATCTGTTCTATTTAGATCTACCAAACTTCTGTAAATGATTTTTCAGACAACGTTACAACCAACATTTTGCCAAAAAGGATTTGAATGAACAAAGGCAAAATATATTTACAAGTCAATTTTATGATTCAATAATTCTTTTTTAAAATAGTTACAATAAGGGCAATCATAAAACCATGTACTACTGCATAATTTTGTCGTTTAGTAATAGTTCGGTAGATATGTCATAGCAATGTTACTATGCTTGTTTTTTTTTTGTTTTTCATATTTATGAGTTTGCAAAGTTTTCTTTTTTTATAATTTTTACAATTAACTTTACGAACTAAACTTCTTCTCTCCATTTTTTCCTATCTCTCCTCCAAGTGATTATATATCAAGTTTTGCCAAGGCGTACAGGGTCATTGTATTAGGTACATCTGCGAAGGTAAAGATATTCTTAAATGTAACTAACAATGGACCTGTGAGCGTTATTACTATTGATAGAGAAGGAGCTTTAAGCTGTAAGAATTTTTTGTTGTCTTGATTAATTTCTTTTTTGAGGTTTTCTGAGGTGATGGTTGAGTGGAATTATAAGGGGCTATAGAAACTGATAGATCGTGAATATATATGTATATGCGGAGGATGATGTTACACTGCGACCTAAAAGCTCTATTGTGTCCCCTATTATTGCTGTTACAGCGGCCTTCCAATACAATTCCTTTCCGACAGTGTAGGATATCAGAAGGCCCCAGGTTAGCTAACTCTCCCTCTTCGATTTCACAAGGATGGGTGCTTCATACTATTCCCAACAAAATCTACATTCAGATTCCTTTGCGAATCCCAGCTTATTCAGGTGTCCTTTCAGTTTACAATGTCCTGAAAGTATTCCTGTTAATATGCGAACATTGTTCTTACTCAGGTTGACGCATTCTGTAAACATCTTCTGGTTATAGGTTCTCAGAAGAATTTTACTATGCCTCATTCCCTGGAGATTCTCCCACTAATTAGATTTTCTCTGCTCCATTTCTCTTTTCAGTTTCTTCAGTATTGTACTGCTACTTACTGCGCAAAGGGGTTCAGGCCCTATAACAGGTATTCCGGCCTCTTTTTTTGCGAGGTTATCCGTTATTTTGTTTCCTTACACTCCTGTGTTACCCGGAACCCACAGGAGGGCTACTTTATTCCTTTTGCCTAACTCATTTAATTTCCCTAGGCATTCCCAGCCCATCTTGGAACTGATTTCATGTGAGCTCAGCGCCTTGATGCCTGCTTGACCATCAGACATGATGATAAATCCCTGCTTTCGATAATTTCTATCAATATTGAACTGGACGCATCTTTCAATAGCGTGTATTTCCGCCTGGAAGATACTTGGGTATTTTTCCATGATTTCGAAATGCTTCAGTGTATCATTTGATGGCATTTCTATTCAATTTCAAGATGGTGTTATGATGCCACTCGCTTTTGTTACTAAGCTTTGTGATTAATTCCTTCACAAAGCTGAATTTTTTTGATCCCGGAGCAGGTTTGATCACCGTCAGGAGATTGAGGCCTATGCCTAATCGCTCCTTCCTTGACCATTCTCAGTATGGTTCTTTTTGCCACGCCCTCTACCACAATATGGAGAGGGGATAAAATCCAATACTACCTCGATAGCTGCTATTGGATTCTCATAGCCCCCAGTTGTGCATACGCATGGTGGCTAATCTTTGCACTTTCGAGAGGTTAATTCTCGCGGTGGCCAGATTGGTAAAAAGAGAAAAAAGGAAGGAATATAGATATCGCTGAAAACTTAATTTCTTCTTACCGCGACCAAAAACAACATGTTGGTTGCAAGTGTTTTAATCCAGAGAAAAGCGGAAGCCAGGCAGCAAAGAATGGAAAAATACAAACTCAAGATGAGTAACATAAGCACCCAGGTAAAAAAAGGGTTATGAAGACTTTGAAACGCAATAAATGGCCTTGAAAACCGAATAAGGGTTCCGGAAAGGCAGCATCAGGGCTATAGATTGCGACAATGGGCAAAAACCTTGTGGGAAAGAAACATTGAATCAAGAACAGATAGATATGATTCAAAAACGAGACGTAGCTGTAATTAACAGAGGAAATTTTCACTAGAGAAGTTTTGAAAATAACCTTCCACCTCGAAAATACAAAAACTTAGTTCAAGGCAAAAGCATTCCTGAAGGATCTTTAAAAGAATGCAGATGTAATTAGCGCTGAACTCAAGCACTTTTCAAAGAGGTGAGATATTCTAGCCGTGATACCAGGGCTGTGAAAACTAGGTGAATAAATTAAAACAAATCTCGAGAGATAAAATCCAGTCATGCGAAAACTCTGCTCCTTAAATATGTAGAGAAAGTTTGAATCTATATGGTTTTCTCCATTAGCTGGTCCTGTTGCTTGATTGTTAAGAGGAACCAGTATCGATCTATTTCAAGTTCAGGATGTTATGTTATAGGTTTCCAAATAGCTTAGATGCCCCGAAGACAAGAGCGGCAGAACCTTGTCCGTGTTACCGCCATACAAAATTTCAATCCGACGATGGTTCAGTATCCTGGGCACATTGGGGTAAAGTACGGAGTCTGGGGATTTCGGATGTGATAGTTTGATTTACATATTGGGTTAATTTGTATGGTTTATAGTGCAAACTTCGTAGTACCCAGAAACTTTGCTTTGTTCGCCTGAGATACGTCAAAGAATCGGATCGGGCTATATACCTTTTGATGATCCTGACTTACCCCCATCCAGAGCTGACGGACTAGAACAATCCAAAAGGATCGAGAACTGAGAAAATTAAGTACAAAAACCAAATGACTGCTCAATGTTAGACAGCTTCCACAAAAATAAGGGTAAAATTGAATCTAGTGCGTACCGGTGTGAACTTGGCAAGCAACTTTATTAAAAAAAATAAACGTAGTACGGTTTGATTGTACTTCGTTTGTACCCGTTTGTACCACCTTCAGTTTCGTTTGTACCTCAAAGGTTAAAAAAATAGAAAGGGTTAAAAAAAATTTAGCAAGCAAGTACAAGATATTCAAAAACGGACAACGCCATTCGAAAGAGCATTGTTTGTACCCGTTTGTACCTCCATTTAAATCGTTTGTACTTCCACCAAACCGGAAGTAGAAACACTTGAAAATAAGTAAGTTGGCGAGAGAAATTTCGCTCTTTTTTGAGATATCGGAAAACGGCCAACGTTATTCAAAAGAGCATCGTTTGTACCCGTTTGTACCTCTTTTTACATCGTTTGTACTTCAACCAAACCGGAAGTAGTGATAATTCAAAATATGTCAAAGAGAGAAATTTGGGTATTTTTTAAGATATCAAAAAAACAGCGAAGGTTGTTCGAAAGAGCATCGTTTGTACCCGTTTGTACCTCTTTTATGAGAGAGAAATTTCGCTAATCTTTGAGATATCGCAGAACGGGCAATGTCATTCGATTCAATGCGTTGAATATGCCGCTACACGACTCAATTGAATATCTTTCTTTATAATCTCCCTAGCAGAGGTCTATAATAATTAGATTATAAGAAAAGTATAATTGGTGTTAAATGCATACATTTACAACCGGTATCTGCAACCAAAGATATAGAAATATATAATAAGAGATGGTTTAAAAACAACATACATATTTAAGAACATACTTTAAGGTCTCACAAAGTAAAAATTAAATACATAGTTAATAAAGAAATAGTGGTCATATTACTAGGTTATCTGACCTAATTTGGTAAAATGCAGAATATCTGTATTTATGTTTTCTAAAATAGGGGATGGGAACCTTGGTCAATTAAGACAAAATGTAACATAAACATTGAAAAGAACTACTTACGGTTTCGCTGAAGTACAAACGATTTTAAAAAAGGTGCAAACAGTTGCAAACGATATTCTATAGGATAGCGTTAGCCACTTTGCGATATCTCAAAAATTAGCAACATTTCTCTGTCCGACGTATTTTCGTATGTCTCTACTCCGGTTCCCTTTGAGGTACGAACGATTTAAAAGGAGGTACGAACGAGTACAAACGATGCTCTTTTGAATAGCGTTGGCCGTTTTCCGATATCTCAAAAATGAGCGAAATTCCTCTCGCCAACTTACTTATTTTCAAATGTTTCTACTTCCGGTTTAGTGGAAGTACAAACGATTTAAATGGAGGTACAAACGGGTACAAACAATACTCTTTCGAATGGCGTTGTCCGTTTTTGAATATCTTGTACTTGCTTGCTAAAATTTTTTTTAACCCTTTCTATTTTTTTAACCTTTGAGGTACAAACGAAACTGAAGGTGGTACAAACGGGTACAAACGAAGTACAATCGAACCGTACTACGTTTATTTTTTTTTAATAAAGTTGCTTGCCAAGTTCACACCGGTCTAGTGCGTATAGAATTAAAAGTAATCTTATAAAAAATTGTATCTTACTCCTTCGTGTGCTAACAAAAAAAAAAAAAACGTGGAAATTCAATGTAGTCTAAAACCGTCTCAAAATTAACTGACCACGATCTCTCCTAAAATAGGAAGAGTCACGTATACCAAAAATTCTGTAATATATGATATTATATATTTTTAATTTTTAAGGCACTACAATTTCAGGTGCACTGACGAATAAATATTGGATATCAAGAGAAGTGAAGAAATAACCGTGCTGAAGTGAGATATTTGATTTATCAACAAAGTCATATTATATATTTCAGACGAGGCGATTAGTTGATTCCACTAGTTGAACGGAAGGTTGTCAAGGAGCATACTGATATGAACCCTTTCACACGGAGTCAATTTGTCCGCGTCGGGGTCTTCAGTTGGTCTTCAATGACAATCAAAGTTGGGAGTAAACCCGGCAACTTAGTTGAATCAACCAAACCGTCTCGTCGGAAACAGACCTTGAAATTATTCAAAATATTACTGATACATATATTTGAAAAATTTTGGGGTGAAATTAGTTACATAGATATGAGCTCTTACGGAGTACACTAAACTAGATTATATATATTATAATTTTAATAAAATTGATAGAAATTGAATGTATAATTATATCCTTTAAAACCAGTTATTTTATGTGTGACAATGATTATACGTGCACCGCCCAAAGCTCCCTAAAATTCGTGCATCAATTGACTACAAAGCAAATCCGTGCTGTAATGTTTAATATATTTTAAGCGTTTTGTAATTAATTTCCTGGATGGTTGTATTTTTCATTAAATTTTGGCGTTGCTTATATTAGCGTTTACCTCATATGCTTTAATTGATAACGTGCATTATATGAAACAGTATAGTGCCACTACAAAATTCAGTTGTGTATAATTTATATGTAGATAACTCGAAAGAGGAAATTTACCGAAAATTGAAAATATACGTAACATTTCGTGAAACGATTTTGTGGTGTCAACAAACTCCATATACCTTTTGAGCGTTAAAACAAACGTATGCGCGGTATTGAAATATTAAATGTTTGCATTGAACATTGTTTGCTATATAACATTTCTAATATAATAACAATTCTATTGTATATTTATATAGACAATTATTATTAATAAAACTTCTTTTAATTTAATCCAAACTTTCGATATTTAAGTTTGATATCAAATCTATAGGGAAAAAAATAATTTGAAGAAATTGAACTTGAAATTTAAAATTGAAAGAAAAGGTAAAAAACAATGGAAAGGTAGGTCGAAAGGGGTTGCATTAAATTTTGAAAAGAGAAATTTATAATTGGAAAATGCTTGGTTTTGAAAAATAAATGTAGAAGGGCAAAAGGTTAAGATGTGAAGCATATGTTCGAAGATGGGGTTATATTTGACGGAAAAGATTTAAATATAAAATAATAAATTTTGAACGCAATTAATTAAGCAAAACAGGAGAGGGACATTTTTAAAAAGTCGCATGTTACCAGTTGCGTGACAGAAAACTAATGAAGAGATAGATGTATAAGACAGGCTATTTGAAAAATGACTTAAGATGTTAAGTAATATATCACTTTTTAAAAATTTAAAGGAAGAATGTAAATTTCATCAAGGAATTCGGTCTTCTAGCAATGGAGTATTATTAAATGAAATTCATTTATTAATGCTCTATATTTCGGAAATGTTTATTTCCTGCTTCAAGAGAATTACCACAAATTAGAGACATTGTTTACAAATAACAAAAAAAAAATAAGAAGAATTTTTTGATTTACATAGAGTATAGAATGTCAGAAAAAAGCGCAAACATAGTATGAACAACAAACACGAAAAAGTTACAGATCTGTATTTTATTGTACTATTAACATTGTCTTTAATTGTATGTGTTTCTTATCCGTACATTATTCCAAGAATTTGAATTACATATTCATGGTAGTAGTGGATTAGTTATTAAAAAATAATACATAAATCTTGAAGAAATGATTTAATGATTTTTCAACGTTTCGCCATAGCTTAATCAAAAAAAAAAATACCATTACAAACTTCACTTCACATTCTTTTATATTACATTTTGATAATATTGTTTTAAATTGTTTTAATTATTAAAAATAAACATAATCTACTAAAGTTAATATTAAATTTTAATTTTTAAAGTTTAATATTAACTTTAATGTATTCGCTAATATAAATTAAATGAAACAGAGAAAGCGCAGCTTAGGGTACATTTTAATTACAAATGTCGCAAGAAGAAACATCCTCAAAATCGTACACGAAAATCACATAAATAGAATGAAGGGACTACTCGTCCAATACATGCCAACATTTGGTAATAACAAAATTGTCTATGTTGTTTAATAGTACTTCCGGCTTTGACTTTATCGAATGTCGAAAACGTATTGCTAAGTCTATAGTTCCAAACTTCTTTAACATTACAGAAGAATTTTTTTTTGTTTTTCGTGTTTCTATAGCTTTATTTTGAAGTTCACGCACATGATTCAAAAATATATGTGTATTGACTGAAGAGGCAATATTTTCATTTTGTTGGTGCGCGATTTCCACACGATCGCGACCCACTAAGAACTATTGTCCGATAACACCTTGATGCATTCTTTTGTAATACAGCCACTATCTAGACTTATCTTTGCATATTTCAACTATAAATTAGCAAAATACAAACTTGAAAACATATGCTTTTTGCAATGTATAAACATAAACTTAAGGGCATAATAGTGTCCTTAAACGTTCAACAAATAATCCGGCATTAGCAACAAACGGAGAAGTGGTGCCAAAGATCACATAAGTGGCGAAGATAAGAAATTTGGGCACCCAGCAAAAAATTTAGCGGGTCCTTTTGGAATACTCAATACTTATTTAGAAATGGTGGAAGTGCCGGATCTTAATTGCTTACAACTGACGGTTCAGATTTTGGAAGGTATTTGTTATATTTATTTAAGTATTGCGTACGTCTTGGTGCTATGTAAATTAACATTTACTTTTTTTTAGCATACATTTCGTAATCATACATGTACAGTCATCCACATTAATACTTAGCACCATCAAAGCGTCGAGCCATTGAGTGCCAAATAATAATGTCGGTGACTGTACACGCATTACACGAAAAAAACGAACGATTTAATTCTGATAAGCATGACATAGTTAGTTTTTAAGCCTTTATACTTATTCTACTGACATTGTTGTAGTTGATCAAAGTGTTTGAAGAATAAAGTAAACGCAATATGTGAGAAAGATGGAAGGGCAATAAATGAATTCCTAATTTTCCATTTTACTTTGCAAACACTTTATTTCATGCCTACTACTTTGTTTGCGCTGTAGAATAAAGTTTAATAAGAATTCCATAGCAGACTGAAAACGATATCTGGCTGCGAGTAAATACTCAAATGCTCATCCAGCTAGACCTAGCTTTCCGTGTGAGTAGTACAATCTTATTCTTACTAACACCGTTTCACTAATGGTTTGTTAGCTTCGCAAATGTACTCTCTGAAGAAATTCGGTAACTTATGTGATTTTTCAATTTTTTCTTACTTTAATTTTCGTTTTTGAGCGCAATTCAAAGAGTTTCTCATTCTTATTCAGCTTCTTCAAACAATATTCTTATCTTAAACATAATATCACTGAGACATGATATTTTCTAGCGCACGATAAATAGCACCGTTGAAGGAAAAAATTAAAAAAAATCAGTTAAAGGTAAAGCTTCATATTAAAAAGGTCTTATAACTATTTCTATTCTAGTACTTTTAGCACTGTAGTATTTATAATGCTCAAGAATGATTTAAAAAACATACACAGATATGTTTTTACCATTCCTCAACATTATAAACCAACAAATATTCATTGTTTTGGCATTTTTAGTATAGCACTAAAGAAAAAATAACTTTTGGGCAGACTCTGCACCTACAAGTGCAAATTGGTAGTCACCCTAAATTTATACTGAAAGTAAAAATTACCTACCGTAAGCAACATTTGCGAGCAGCAAGAACGCGAAAGTCACTATAAATATTACTACATAGTTCGGTAAATTTGAAGTAATTAATATATGTTTCGATAACATAGCAAAAACTTTGGGTGTAATTTTCACGAGGTGTAAAATTTAAAGTCGCACCTGAGTAATACGACATTGTTATGACCACTATCATTTTCTACTTTAAAGTTCTTGGGGTCTTGCAAGAATTGCAAGCTCCTTAGAGTATAGAATCATTATCGGATTAATGTATTTCTGCTAATTACTGCAATAAATTTTAAAAGGATTTTTTTCCCACGAAAAAAATTCCCTCACAGAGGATCGAACCTACACACTCTCGTTTACCGGAGCAACGCGCTACCACTTGAGCTAGCGAGGAGCGCATATCCGTACACGAATGAACTTATATATCAATTAGATATTGAAAGGTCGGCAGTTCTGCGAATTATGCAAGAATTGCAAGCTCCTTGCAGTAGGAAATCATTAAAACTAATGTATTTCTGCTAATTACTGTAATAAATTTTAAGAGAAAGTTTTTTCCACGAAAAAAATTCTCCTCACGAACGCTCTGTGACTTGAACTATCGAGGAGTGCAGGTCCGTATACGACTTGATTTATATCAATTACAAATATTAAAAAGCCGGCAGTTCGGAGAATAATGCAAAAATTGCAAGCTTCTTACATATGAAATCATTAACGAGTAAATGTATTTCTTTTAACCACTGTAATAAATTTGAAGTGGAATTTTTCCCACAAAAAAATTTCCTTTTGCGCAGGCTTCGAACCTACACATTCTCGTTTACCGGACGAACGCTCTACCATTTGAGCTAGCGAGGAGTATACGAATCGACTTATATCAATTACAGATATTGTAAGGCCGGCAGTTCGACGAATTATACAAGAATTGGCGAATGAATGTATTTCTGTAGTAATCTTGTTTGCTAGCTATGTGGTTCCAACAATCGCAAAAAAACCTATTGAAAAGCTATGGAACTATATCCGACCTGCTACTGGTAACGATTACGTCACTACTACTGTTAAAGTCTAAAATGGAATAACTATTACCACTAAGTCAGACATTTTATAGCACTTATTTAACAATTACCACTGGGATACTGGTTCAGTGTACAACGTATCAACTCATTGTGAATCATCGCTGGTAGAGGCTGTTGTCGCTCTGCCCTATGCTTACAACACGTGATGCGCGAACTTTCATACCAAAAGAAATGTTTATCCACAACTGATTTATAGTTCATTAAAAATAACTAACGTTTTCATAAAGTGTTAGTAAATTTATACTTAAACGGTGTAACGAAAACTAAGTTATAATAATAACCATTATCCTACACGAGATGTGGTATTTTTTGCCCTGGTGCTTGCCTGGTTATTTATTCAAACTCTATGCAAATAGAATTGTTTAGTAGAAATAAAAAACGATTTCATTTACGCTGTTTAGCTAAAGTACCTAAAATTACGCCATTATAACGCTTATTGAACTTTGTACACGGCCGTTCTCATTCAAGATATTCGAGAAGCGCTCTTAATTACAGAGTGCTTTTTCCTTTTAATTTCGTTATTTAAGAGATTTCCTCGCACAGAAAGAAATGAAGAAGGTGCTGTTTCCCAGTTTATTAGTTACCTACCTTGCGCGAAGTACCCTTACAATTATCATTTATAAAACAGCATTAGGGCATTTAACTTAAAAAAAAAAACTGTAAAATATGATAAGTAATTTAGTTATACTCCTCCTTTTAAAAAGTCATTAAATAACCAAGCATCCATACAATAGGTATTCAGAATAATAATAGACAGCAAAATTTTTATTTTTGCCTGGATTACGTGACTGTTTAATGCTAAGTATTATTGGAAAATGTTTTGTGTCTTCTATAGCTAGTTCTTATAAATACTTAATTAATTTCAACTGGTGCAAATATACGTGCAAGTGTATTTCTCATTAACAAGTAAAGAACTAATACAACCACCTCCTAAAATAAACATTAATGCTGTAAACACTCGTCGAAAGTTCGAATTTTATTGTTTGGAACTATTAAAATATTTAATACGTGATGTAGACACGCAAGGCTTTGGTTCAGTTTTGTCTGTACATTATATATTCATAAATATAGAAAGTTATCGGTACCCAGAGGTAAATGATGGTAATTGCAATTTTTATGAAAGCACAATATTTTTGTAGATATAATAAAAGACTCAATAATAGTATATGTACTTTTACATAATAACAATGTTTATTATTTAGAAGCACGTAGATGCTAATCAAAAGAAAATTTGTAGGTATGCAAGTACAAAGAAAAATTGGCAATTTTATTGTTAGTGAATCATTCTGATAGGACGAAAAATGAAATCCTAACTTAATAATAATAGTAACGCCTGAAATTTATGAGTAAAGTAGGTTTTATTTTGTGAAGAACGTGCTTTAATTACTTGTTAATGTATTAATTTGACATCATATTAATCTTAGTTGTTTCCTTCAGTCCTAAAAAGTATGTATCCTTTTTATTAAGCAAATTAACTGATTTATAATTACATTTTTTAATATGGATATGGGGTCCATCATGAATATCAAGTATTTTCTTTTGCTAAAATTTTGGTGCTATCAAAACTAAAAAGCTTTAAGCTATTTGCACGTGTTTTCAAAGATGTAAAATTGTTGGACAATTTATGACCCTATATTCTACTTTCTAGGTATCTATTGCTTATTGTTAGATTGACCTATGTAGGTATATACAGTCCAATTCAAAACTCATGTCCCCCTAAAATATTATTCCATTTTATGGAATATGGAACATTATGAACATAATGTTTCTCTGTGTTTGTTTAAAATGTAGTCCTTTTTTCATTAAGCGCACAAGTTTTCGTAGATTGCTGCCTCAAATATGTTTACATTTCAATTATTTATATTATTCGCTCGCCGAGAAATTTTTGGGAAATGCAAATTTTGTATTTCACCGTATCTATATGTCATTACATGGAATATTGTATATTACATGGATATTTTTCTCAAAAAAAGCACAATTATTTTTTCTTTCAGTATTTGAAATCTATATTTAGGATAAGTGAGTTTGATTCCTCTATCAACAAGAGTAATTTAGGATATTTATTTTACGAGATATGGATTAGCAAGACAAAAAGTTAATAAATTCTTATCTGAGATTACAAGGTAAAGAAAAAATTCCTTGAAAATTGTGCATTTGTAAAAAATATATACAATATACTGTTATTCCCCAGTAATCAACCGGTGTTTTCAAATTTTCAACGAAGTAGTTTATTTATTATATTTACTTCTTCACTGACCAAATAAAAGCAGTGGAGAGTTGTTGTTGAGTGTTCACTCCAATGTTAATGTACCCAAATTTAGTCAATATGTGCACTTTGTTTATTTCTACGTGATTGATTTGTACACGGCCGTTCTTACTACGTCCTCCACTATATATAAAACCAATCAAAAGATCTTATTTATTAAGGAAAATATTTCTTATCATACAAAGTTAAGAACAATTTATAATCTCGAAAAGTGTAGGTTCAAATACTATGATAAGCGATTATGTTCAATTATTTTATCTAGAACACAATTGAAAATGCACCTTTAAATATGTTAATCATTTTTAAATATCGCGCGTATAAACTCAGTTTTTGCCAAATTAGTGGCTCCGAAATTTTCAAAAACTCATCTGTAACGACTTTACTGCAGACGTAAAATCAAACTGACTTGAATAGCATCTGTTTTCACGTGAAGGTACAACCACAAAGCCTGTCAATTAACTAAATAAAAGGATTATGGAATGGAAAGGACGTCTGTTGATTTAGCGCTCTCTAAAAATAAAACAAACGATATAAGGCCTCATAAAGCCAGTCTTGATTTATTCATCACAACTTAACGTGTTTCATATTGCTGTTATTAAGTAGTAACACTTCTTTGTTTTATATGAGCTTATTTTGCATGCAAACCACTTTTCTTCACATAATCGTATTACTGCCATGTACTTTTGCTATGTGTTTGCGTATGTTGACCGATGTACATGTTTCAATTAATGTAAATATATAGCAGCCGTTAAACGATTCGCTTAACAAATCTCGGACGCCTATACTATTACACACGTTGCGTACGAATGTTGCTTCCGTATAACCTGTTAGTCTGTTGCAAAAATAATGGTGTGTAGCAATAGAATGAATACGCTTGTTTGCTAAATGGCTACTATTTGTATCCACCTTTGCTGCACCAATTGACACTGATTTAGGTGGGCAGCATTAAAACTGTATTGCAGCAATTGTAGCAGTTTGAAATATGCACAAGGATTGATTACATATAAAAATTATTTACCTGGAACGAATAATTTGTTTCTATAGTAATAATAATTCACATTTTCGCATCTCCAAATAGCTTCCGCCGCTTGCAGGGGACATCGATTGGTCAGCCACCATTTGTTATTAGGCCTGCATTTTGCACGAGTTGCAGCAGTTTTAATATGCTCAGTGAGATTAGAAGTGTTACAACCAGAAGGAATAATTTGTTCAACTTGATTTTTTTTTGCATCGGAATGATTATATTTAAAGCAAGCTATGGTAGGAATGTAAACTTTTTATCTTAGTTTTTTCTGTGAAGAAACCTATTTATGAGAGCTGACTAACTTAAAAGGTGAGTTATTTGCGAGTCCGTCTACGCTGTTAAAGCGCATACAAATGCTTAGAGTTCGGCAGACGTCAAAATTATCACCGTATTAGTGACTTTGACCAGGGGTAGAATTGTTGCCTATCGAGATGTTGATTTGTCCTGTCCGCGAAATTTGGCTGCGTGTTAATTGTGTCTGCAATGATGTTAGTGGGTTGTGTCGTGTTGGACAGAAGAAGGTAGAGGAACACGAAGAAGACCAAGTGGTCAGCCGAGATGTACCACGCATCTTCAAGATAGGCGCTTTAGGACAACTAACTCTACGAGACCTTTTTGCTTACTACGCGTCGAAATCGCCTGATCAATGGTTTGGAGAAGAAGGTAGACCTGTTACTATGGGTATCTCTATATCTCGCATTCGAGCCTTGGACTTTTTTTCATACCGTTCCACGATTAGTGCTTCCTTTGACTGCGGCTTTACTGTCGTCAACCGTTTGAACTGGTGCATGAGATCGTGGCAACATTGGGAGGCAGAATGGCATATGTCGTCTTCAGCGATGAATCGCGATTCCGTCTAAGTATGCACGATTGGCCGTAGAAGGGTATCGAGCCGCCGTAGAGAGCGACATGATATTGGGCTGTTGAGAGGCATGTACCCAGAATGTTGGAGTAATGCTTGGGTGCTATTGCTATGGTCAGCGATCACCACTTCTCTTTATTCGATGCTAGTATGACAGCTGCGCGTTATGTTGTTGATGTTCTCTACCAAATCCCCTTTACTACTTATCTAGATGGCCGTCCACATGTCCTTTTTCAGCAAGACAACGCACGTACCCATATTGCTCGTCGACTATGGACTTTCTTCAAGAAGCAGGCGTTAATGTTTTTGCTGTGGGCAGCGAGTTATAGATTTAACCTCTATTGAGCGATGTGTGGGATATCATGGGAAGAAAAACTGTCCACTTTGCACCATCCTTCACAGACTCTGCGTTAATCCCGAAGTTCAAGTTTGCTTGAAACGAGGTTGCCACAAGCAGATATTCGACCATCTCATTTTGTCCATGCCTAACGTGTATAGAGTGTAATGGGGTCGCCAACATATTATTATTATTATTTTGTATTACATGTAATAATTTTGTAAATGTTATCGTTTCCTTTTGATGTAAAACGATCAGATTGCCAAAACACAGGCGTATCCTACAACTGAATATAGTGGGAAAGCTGGAGTTATGGGAAGCTTCCTTCTCGCATCTGAACGGAACCATAGTTAATACCAAACTCTAGCAAAACCGACTATGATACTATGTGNATAGGGGCATTCAACACCCATAATTTTCTTTAAATACGATTGAAACACATGAGGTAAATCCTAACAAAAATTGAATTAAAAAAAGGAAACTTACAGAATAAGAGAAATATATATAGCAATGACAAACAGATAAATAATGACATAAACTATAATAATTCAATAAACCTAGGACAAAATTGCATTCAACGCCTTTCCTCCAGTTCAAAAACGTACCTCCCTTCTATGATCAAGCTGGATAATTTTGTTTTGGATTTGCTAAATTTCGTCAACTTGGATAATACAAAAGTTCATCTTTCTCTTCGTTAGAATACTACCGGTTCTTTAAAAGATTCGTTAAGGTAATGAATATGGCACTCCATTGTTTTCTGATGTTTTCATAATGGATGAAGTGCTCTATGTTTACTGTCCTGATAGCGCTTTGGGAGGTATTTGGGTTTATATTGCTGTCTCCCGCCAGGCCATACTTTTTTTTTAGTTTCTTACGTTATTTTCCAATAAAACCAACGTAGAAACATGAGTATGTCGTGTTTCTACTTACGTTCTTGCTTTTCAAACTGATCGGTATTACCCCATGAGTGTTATTTTCCCCTTACTCTCTTTTTATTCCAACACTTTCATAAAGTCAAAAAAGAAACGGTTTACGCATGAATGACAATTATTCTTTCACTTTCCCGTTTCGAAAATTCAACTTAGTCCTATTGGATTCCCAGTAGTACGTTTGTTTGCCGTCTGTATGAATATTGCTTTTCATTCCATCGGAAATTATTTTTTTAACACAGGAAACTTTAATGCAATACTAAAAGGCCAGTTATTATCTATGTTATAAACAAAGTTATTAAATGACTGTTTTTGCAAAACTTTCCTATCCTTTCCACAGTTCCAGACTAAATAATTTGCCCATAAAATCAGAATTTGAGATTACCCCATGACGAGCGAATTTGCCCCACTTTACGGTATGCGACAACCTTTAAGCGCTGATTCCTGGGTTATGTTGATCATAAAGTTCATAAGAACATTTGTCCAAAATCGCTTAGTTCTACAGTTGTTACGATGTGTAATAGTAATTAACATAATTAATGTTTTATTATAAATTAACAAAATAATTAGTAAATAATTAACAAAATTAACTTATACTAACTGTTGAAAATGACCGAACCCCAACTGCAATACAAGCTATCCTCCGTCTATGGACTGGCGATCGTTCTAAAATGCAAGGAATATTTCAATTGTTTGAAAATCTGCGATATACGATTCTCAGTCATCGACAGTTTCAAGGGAGTCGTAAAAACTAATGTTTAAGGTGACCACAGAAAAAAAGTCCAAAGAATTTAAGTCTGAGGACCGAGGAGGACACAGTTGTGTCCTCTCCGTCCTATCTACCGATCTGATACGTATTGTCCAAAAACTCGCGAGCAACTAAACTAAAATACATTAATAATCTTAATTAAAGCAACGGAACTTCTTCCAGCACGTAGGGGTAGCTCCTCTTCAAGAAAATTGCGGTCAATACCTCGCCATTTAAACCGCATCGGTAAAAAAAATGTGATCCTACAATAAGTATCCGGCCCACACACTGACAGAGAATTGATGTGATGACGGGCATTCACTAGTCCGTCGGAATTTTCTTCGGCCCCATATGTGATTATTATGAAAATTAATAATCGCCTTTCTAGAAAGTAGCCTCGTCGGTGAAGAATATTTGAGCAAATATTGGATTTGTGCAATTTTGTTGCATCCATTGACAAAAACACTCTTTGCGCCAAACTCCGCAAAAAGTGCTGCACCCGTTGAATGTGATTATGGAACAACACTGTTGAAAATATTACGGTGTTGGCGTTATTTTGCGCTAGTCAAATTTTTAGTGTTGATTTTTACAAACTTTTGCCCAGAAAATTGACTACATGTGTTTGGTTTTTAGGAAACAGAAATTACTAGAATTGGGTGTGAATCTTTGTTCAGATATGAGGATTTATATTTTCTCTAGCATTCAGAAGCATCAACCAATCAGAATTTTTCCCTCGGATAAAATATGCCATTGCACGTTATTTTTTCGAGTTTGTTTCTGCTATTAACCTATCCAAACAAAGCACCAAATGTACTACCTGCAAGTGAACTTGTGTATAAACGTTAATTCCAGTGGCATAAAAAAAATTAAAAGAGTATTGGAACAACATTTACGTAATTATTCAGATTTGAATCAATAGCATAAAATTCACTTAATTTTATAATGGTTCTCAAAAAATCATTTAAAAATTAGTACGTTTATTGAACCAAAACTTGAAGAGTGTTCTGTATATTTATAATTGAGAAAACGTCTTAAAGAGAGAATATTTATAGCACTAAGAAATAGAGTTGCATATAAAAAGACGTTGTGTTTAGAAAACGGTGTTAAATATCAATAGATCGCATTCATTTAGTTAACACAGTAGTAGCAGCTTTGTCTAGTCTAGATCAAATAAATTGATGAGAAGTATATCATAATTCCACGTGTTAGTTGAACAAAATAACCCCTTAGCAATAGACATTACTTGACTATCTTTGTTCGTCAAATTTAAACTTCTATAGTTCTCGACAAAATAACACGAAAACAGTGTGGACCTCTCCTGACTATTAAATTAGTCAAAAAAGTGTTAAAATTTTCAACAGTGAACACTGGATCTTTCAATATTCTCCAAATTGTGGCCTGACTAATGTTTAAAGCAAACGCAATTTTTCTGGTGCTACTACAAGCACCAGAAAATGTTCCTCAATTTCATCTAGTACCATTTCTTCAACTTGTGGAGTTCTCACTGTAGATGGGTGCCCGTTATCAGTCGTCCGTTTTTTAAAATTTCTCGTTTCACTAAGACTTCGGTGAAGACGGGCAAATATTGAATGATGCGCGATGATACGGTTCGGGTATCGTTCTTCATAAAGACGTCTAGCAGCACGCGAATTTCCATTGGCAAGACCGTAAACGAAATGCATATCCCACATCCAGCATCGTGTAATTCATTTTAGAAAACAGAAACTGACAATAAACTGAATGAATACTCTGACAACTATTGACAAAATATTGAAATGACAAATAAACAATCCCTCTCAACACAATAGTCTTGAGAAGACAAACTGTGATATTATATCTTGTGTCATAACTTATAATTTATTATTAAACATTCAATAACTTTAAAACCAAACCGTTTTGGACCATATGCTCATATGAACTTTTATGATCAAAATAACCTCAGTAAATCAGCTCTTAAAGTTTGTCGCATATTTCAATTTAAAGTAAAATTAAAGTATAGATAGTAAAGTAGAGATACTGTTAAGACAAATAAATTTTATTAACAAAATTATTTGCTTCCTCCAACAATATATTTATATGCCCATATTTAAACAAAGATTTTAGTCAATACAATTAAAATCTGGTTGAGTCAACCAAATGGGTTTTTCAGTGTATGAATGTATGAACATGATGATAAAAGACGATACAAATATCACTGTATATTATTCAAATGTTTATACAAAAAATTATTATTTTCACTTTTCTGTGCATCACCTAAAACGAACATCCACAAATATAAAAACATACCTACGTGTTATCTATATACACACCTCCAAGTTTACTGGTTACACCATATGTCGGATTATCTTTTAACGATCACGGCACACGCTAACAGATACTCTTCCTACCTTGTCGGTTCACAATTACATTAACCTACTGAATTACATTACATGGGGTGGACTACCTCGTTCGTTTTTTTTTTTGTTTTCATTCTTCTGCTTCCCGGTTTTAAAATGTTACCGGCGCTCGTCCATTGTCGTAAAGAGGCACACGTTTCAGTAATTTTCTACCCGGCAGGTTCTGTTAATGATGGGTAATTTATAAATTATTCAATACGTGTAACGTGGCACGAGTCAACAACTGTGCTCCCACGCGATGCCAATAAAACCGTACTGGAAGAAGGTATTGTATACAATGATGGCGATGAATTTCTTAACTAAGTCGTAAATTGCGGCAAGTAGTCGACGTGAGATTGAGAGTGTTGTTTATTTGGATTCTATTACGTTTAGCCGTGGACCGGCAGCCTGTTAATAATACTAATCGTTAGCGATAGATGATGGTGGAAGCCCGTATTCGAAGTATAATCGAGTGGAGTTTAATCAACGCAAAATTGGCTGTTTTAGTTATTTTCATGTCGTTTGTACGTAAGTGTCAGATGTTAGTCAATAAGGTCTGTATGGTATAAATTTGTTTTAAACCTATTATTTCTGTTAATGGAGTTGTTGTAGCTCTTTGAAATAGAATTAAAATTAAAATTAAAACGAGAAAATTTCATAGTTAATTAACCATTCTTGTCATGTCAGACGTATATAAATACAACTTGCTGGTGTAATGATCGTTAAACGTATACATACATTATGCAAGGAACTTACTATTTAGAAGTTTTCCAGCTTAATTAAAGCTTTAAAGTTTGTGATTTACAATAATTGGGGTAGCTATTGTTATGATAAACCAATTGGTGTGTTTAATATTTTTCTTGATATATTCATTTAACGTACGACGTATAGCTTAACAACTAAGTTAGAACTTACTAGCCCTGAGGAGCTCATAATCTTTAAAACGTTTAAGCACTTCCTTCTTGTGTTCATAACACATACTAAGCTCGAATTAGACATCAACAAAAGTAACAAAGGATCTGTTACCATAATCAACTTCTAGGGTTTTTAACACAGGCTTTAATCTAAATTTCCATTTGTCAAAGCCATTATTAGTTGGTGTAAATAATAACATTAACAAGCATGAATAAAAACTAACAATAAGTAAACGATTATAGGCAGTGAGTTAGAGTAAGAATCAAATTTGTAATCGTTGATGTTCGATTACAATCGATGGGAACCGACAGCACTTCTGGGGCATATTCGTTACGTTCATGGGGTAAATTAGTGGGTACGGCAGCCGAAGTTTGAATCAATACTCATTTTTTCAGTTCTAAGCTGTCGCAATTAGTTTATTGCTTCCACAGAGAATCAAAGTTATTTGAGTGACGTCGTAGATAAATTAATTAATTACTAGCTAATTATGGAAACATGCTACAGCTTGATGATCAACAATTGTCGAAACTAATAACTGGAGTCATCTCATAGTATATTAATAAACAGAAATTGGGAAGTATTAATTTTATATTTTATTATCATTATGATTATTTTAGTTACTAGGTAGAGTTTATTCGTAGAAAAACTGTTTTAACTTTTAATGGAATTCGAAGCATGTTACAAACTTATATATTTTTCATTGACCTGGAAAACTAAATTGAATGAATAAATGAAGTAAATGAATTTTTTAGTTGCAAATACTGAATTTTCACTTATGGTTAGTAAATGCTTTTCTCAGTACACTGAGAAAAGAGATTGCATTAAATGAAAAGTTTTATAACTTTTGGTTTTTATCATGTTCAACGAAAAGAATACCTTTTCTCAGAAAAGTGTTTATTTTAATTGAAAGTAGCGTGCTGTTTTCCGCAAGACTATTTTCTTCTTCTCAAGTAAATGTTTTTCGACGAAAAGTAACCGTAATTAAATGGAATGCACCGTAGTTTTGATTAATATTTTATAATATCTTTATATCTTTTGTTTAAGTAAGACAATACACATTACATATTATATAGTTTTAGTATTATGTACATATTTAACAACATATTTTAGTTTCTTTTAAGTTTTATTGAATTATAAACAGTACGGTCCAAATGTCAAACCGGGCGTTTCATTCGCCCAGGCCACTTCCAGGACATCAAAATCGCAGCCGTCAACATCTGGCGCTAAGACCCCTACCTCTGCGGGGGGCGCGCGTGGGCGGGGATGCCTCCAACCGCCGCCCCCGTCCCGGAAAGAAGACTCCTGGAGCCAGGTTTCCGGGCGGAGTCTAACCGGTTGCCTGGGGGCGTGGACATCATTTCCATGCTCGACGCCCTCCAGTCGCTAGCAACCTCTCTCAATTCGGCGGTCAAACAGCTCAAAGTCATCCTTCCTGTTGTACCCGCTCATGGATAGTCCCCCCGCGGGTCGTGGCGTAAAAATCATGTCCTGGAATGCACATGGCTTAAAATATAAGAAGGGCGAAATATCTGAGGCGCTCGATAGGTATGCGGTCGATGTTCTCCTCTTGGGGGAAACATGGTTGAGGCCCTCCGACGCTTTAAAATTAACAACTTTCGTTCTATCGTTCTGATAGGAGACGGTGGAGGCGGTGGCACTGCCGTCGCGGTTCGCCACACTATCCGCCATAGACTTCTCCCGCCGTCGCCCTCAGCTCTCTTGAGGCGACGGCCGTTATGCTTGAGCTTTCAGACCTTACCATCAAGGTCGTGGCCGTTTATGCTCCGCCCTCCAGGGATTTTTGTTCCGGCGACTATCGCACTCTCTTTACTTCATCTGTTCCGGTCGTGGTTGCGGGGGACTCAACGCCAAGCACACCAGCTGGGGTTGCAGGTCCTCCAACAAGTTCGTAGGGATCTTCTCGAATTAATCGAGGAAGACAATTTGGTAATTCACCCCGCCTGACGGTCCACCTTCTTCGGGGTGGAACACGACCGGACATGCTGGATTATGCCCTGAGCAAGGATTTTCCACGCTCATTACATGTTGAGAGTATATCCGATTTGTCGTCGGACCATAATCCCATTATCTTTGTTGTGGGGGCGGAGCCGGTCGCTGACGAGTCGTCCCTCAGGAGGCTGTTAATTGGGCCAAATTTGCTGCCGGAGTCGCTGACACCGACAAAACTCCCTTTCCTCCCGCGTTCGATCTTGGAGTTGGACGCGGCTGCGGAGACCTTTTCGAGTGCCATCACGTCCGCCATTGATAATGCATCTACCTTCCGCGCCCCGATGGGGGAGCGCTGGCTACCTTTGGAAGTAAAAAATTTGATACGGGAGAAACGCGCCGCGGTCAGGCGCGCCAGAACGACAATGTACCCGCTCACAGGGCTCTGGCAAATTTATTTATTAAAAAAGTTAGAACCGAAATCTCAAGGATTCGCAATGAGCAGTGGCAATCCCGGTTGGCCTCGTTGTCGGCGGGGAGAAACCCTTTGGAGGTTAACGAAGTCGTTGAGACGAGGCGGGACACATTCCGGTGCCCCGCAACTGCATGGTTCGCGCGGACTGGTGGCGGACGACGCCGGATTGTCTGAGGCTCACGCCGATTTCCTCGAGTCAGTGTGTGGCAATGCTCCCGAGGTTGACTCCTCTGATGAGGAGGACGCCGGAGTTTACTTCCACTTTGGCACAGTTTCTCGGATCAGGGGACGCTCATCTTTGTCCCAACTGACCTTGGCGAGGTGTCGGCGATCATTGAGCGCCTCGTTGTGGTAAGGCTCCGGGCCCTGATGGAATTTCCAATCTAGCCCTTAAGCGCTGCCCCCCCGCTGTGGCAACCCTCACTAGGATCATCAACGCCATCTTGTCGCTATTACACTTCCCGACTGTCTGGAAGCACGCCGCCGTCATTGCCATTCCGAAGGCCGGAAAAGACCATCTTTTTCCACAAAACTATCGCCCGATTAGTCTCCTCTCCTCTCTGTCGAAGATCGCCGAGGCAGTAATCCTCTCTCGCTTGCGCGATGAGCTGTCAGAAATTAACCCGCTCCCTGACGAGCAATTCGGCTTTAGAGCTGGACTCTCTACAGACTTCCAACTTCTGCGTCTGACTGAAGCCGTCAGGGACGGTTTTGAGAGGAGGGAGACCACTGTGGCCGTCTTTCTAGACTTTCAGCGGGCCTTTGATTCGGTCTGGCATGACGGTGTGCTTTGCAAGATGGCGCGACTTGGGGTCAGCCCCGGCATGGTTCGACTCATCAGGTCCTACCTGCAGGGGCGTTCCTTTTCTGTGAGGGTTGGGACCACTTATTCATCTGTCCGTCCAATCGGCGCTGGAGTTCCGCAGGGGTCCCTTTTGGGCCCGGAGCTGTTCATAATCTACACCTGTGACATTCCGAGGCACCCGGCCGTCAATCTGGCCATTTACACCGACGACACGGCAGTCTACGCCACCGGTAGAAACGAATCCATATTGATCCGCCAAGTCCAAGCTTCGCTGGATGACATTGTCTCTTGGGCGGAGACTTGGAAGCTACGGGTTAATCCCGCCAAGTCAGTCGCTGCCAGATTTACGCGGCGGAGGACGGTTCCGGCCGATCGGATTGAGGTCGACGGCATTGTTGTTCCCTGGGCGGACCGGGTTAAATACCTGGGGCTCGTTCTTGATCGCGGCTTAACTTTCCAACCGCATGTCAAAGAGGTCAAGGGTCGGTTTCAGGCTGCAAAGATCCAGCTGATGCCACTTCTATCCAGGCGGAGTAAGTTGAATATTAAATCAAAGCTATTACTCTATACTGCATGTCTGAGACCGATCCTGACATATGGGGGCTCGCCTCTGTACCATGGCCAAGTCGCACCTCGCCACCATGGAGGTCCTGCAAAACCGCATGTTGCGCCTCATTGTGGGGGCCCCATGGATGGTGAGGAACCAACAGCTTCGCGACGATCTCGAAATCCCTTCACTGAGAGATCAGCTTTTCGAACTAGCTGCCCGGTCATGGCTGAGGGCGGGCGAATCTTCGAACCCCCTTTTGGCCCAAGTCGTGGAGCCCCAGGATAAGCCGCCACCTAAAGTCCTGGTCCGTCGGATTTGGGACTGCGTCGACCTGTCCACAGAGCGGACTGCCGGAACCAAAAGGAAAATTATGTCGGGCACGTCCTAGTCTGTGCCCTCATCATGTTACGTCTTGACACTTCACCCACAAATACCCGGCATGCCATCATTTTATGCCGCTCTTATTAAGATAAAAATGCCACATAGATTTCGGTCTGGCATTGGAATGATATTGGGACCAATGATAAACAGTATTTTAAATAAAAAAGCCGGACATTTTGGTTTATTTGCGTGGACACGCATGTGTACATTGATTTAAAACTTTTGCCTTTTAACGGAAAATGCAAGCACCTGTATTCAAGTTGAGTGCTTTTTTACGCGGAAGTATTTTAGTTTTATTCATGTTCCCACGTGCATAAGTCTCAGATACACAAACAATAATGAACAAAAGTGAATATTTTTCGCGCCAAGTTAAAGAAATTTCACAGACAATTGGAATCTTTTCAGTTAATGCTGATTTACTTACAAACCAAGGAACTTTACAGTAGTATATCGTGTTTGAAGGTTATAAAACTGTTATACACGGGAAAAACGATCTTGTTGTTTTCAACCATTTTTCATGCATTCGATTACAGTTACTAAACTATCACTTGATTTAGGAATATTAAAAATATTCCTGTATTCAACCAAACAAATAATTTGGTTAGTAGATTTATTTGAAGCTAGTCCAGAATTTATTAATTTAACTAAATATTTACATGGAAATAAAAATAAATATCGCATTTTATTTTCGTATAGCAGTTTTCTCTCCATATAGTACAGCAGATGAGCAGATATACTTATGTGTAGTAGAGAAATTGTCGCATAGATGGCGCATCTCCTATTTCATTCCAGTAACAGATAATATTTCGCACAAAATAGGCTGGAAACTACGTTCGTAACATACTAATCTGGTATATTTACCAGATCAACATCTGATAGGAGTCATCGCCATTGAAAGGATGATTTCTTTAACGGCACACTAGAATGCTAGGATGGTCACTGCGACCAACTCCCCAATATTACTAGGATTTACAACATTCTAACGACAAATCCCTACTTAGTGCATGGGGTTTTGTTACGGGGTTCGCTCGCTCTCAAGCGTAGAGGTCTTGGATCGAAATAATTTAGTTCAACACAAAATTTTGGATGACACTATATTTGATAGCACAAATGAAAAAAAACATTAAAGATAAAAGAAAATAAATAAATACAATGAATTACAATAAACAACTCTTAACATGGGTTATGATGATACGATAACTTGCGTACTTATATACTAAATTAAACTATTAATTATGATCTAATTTCGAAATATAGGGATTAAGTTTAAATATCTAGATTACTAATATTGGCCGGGAGGTTTGTATTGTGTGATAGGATTTTAGAAAAAAAAAATGAATGACTAAAATAATGAAATATTAAATTTTGGTGCAAAGAAAAGGATAAAATTAAAAATTAAATTCGACTTAGCTGGTAGATGTCTTGGAGGGTTGGTGTAATTGCGTTCGTGAAGGGGGTTGAGCGCGTTACGCTGATGTCAAGACGTGGTCCCCTCTCGAATTCAACGATCTGGGTTTGGTCTCCCAAATCAAGTATTTCGTTCACCCTCTTGGTTTAATTCCAAGCCAAAATTACACTAGTAGTTGTAGTAAATAGTAGATAATAGATGGTAATAAATAGTAGATCCTAAGATAGGATCGGATTACTAAACTGATAAAATTAACAATAAGTCCGCTTACCAGTGACCTAAGAGGACGTCATTAACAAAATGTGAAATGCCGGCTCGACGCTGCTGTTTCAAAATCCTTTTCAGGAATATCGATGCAAAGGACACAACTCTCCTGGCAGTCCCAGGTAAAACGAACAAAAATACACTCGATACTAGAAGTTTCTCGCGCGACAAAATCCCACAACGTGGTAATATAAATTTAATTGCACGGAGCAACTTGAACAGCGTGTCTAAGATGGTGTGTCGCCTCTGCGTCTCCCTTACTTAGCTAGCGAAAGGGCCGAAGTCGGAAAATACCACGTGCATCAAAAGTCACTGACAAACTCAAAAATGCGAAGTAATTTGCACAAAAGAAAAGGTTTTAATGAATGAAACTTGAACTAATAATTGAAGAATAAAAAGCTAATTTAACTGACAATGAATTACTAATTAATTTGGAAAGAATAACGAAAATGAGATATTAAATTTTGCTATCGCGGTAAGATGCGTTGTGACGAGCAAGGAGTTCGAAGCCCCACTGCTAGATGGCGTTGCAGGGTCTAATTCTTAAATTAAATTAAATAAAAAAATCTTTAAATAAAATCTAAAAATGAAGTGATCGCAATCCAACGGCAACAGTTTTGGAGATAATTCATTTTCATTTCGATTAAAAATGATCACGGCATTTTGTTGTGTTTACGGTTAAGTCTAAAATGAATAAATGTTATAAGAAAAGGAAAAATCTCTTCAATCAACATGCTAACGGTTTTCTGCCAATCTGCATAGTTTTCAAATTCAAAACAAACAGGACTTGAATCAACAATCAATATCTTTCACTTAAAAGAATAAACTGTTTCAACAAAAAATATATTATTTCCGAAGAATACCAAATTATGTTGGCCATATAGAAAACGCAAAAACTTTTGGTTTAATGCAATTCCTTTTAAATGAAAAGGATATTTCTCTGAGTGTAGGTATATGCAATAGGTTTAATGATATGCAATAGGTTTAATGATTTCCTACAAATAAATTATTTCCGGTAACTCACTTTATTTGAAACATTTTCCAGAGTATATAATCGGTTCTATACATTACCGAACAATTAAAGCAAAACGCAAGCCAAAAGGAAATGCGGAATAGATATAATAAAATGGAAGACGGCCTGTGAAAGCGGTTCCGTTTTCTTCATAAAATATTATCCCAAGAGACGGATTTTTGTTCGCGCTCTCTACTCGGCAATTAGTTTCCTAGATAGCCAATAGAATAGCGGCGGCGTGAGGCGCTATTGGTTAATTAATTTTACTATAATCGCGAATGGACACGCCGTTTCACCAAAGTAGAGTCGCGGTGAAAGAACCTTACCTATAGACGCGCGATCATTGGCCGAGCCGCTACGTGAAAGTAGCGGTTTTTTTCCAGGTTAACGATAATTGCTATACCGATTTTATTAACCGGATCTTTTATTATCTGCCGTCGAGATAAGGCGAGAGAAAAGTAAGGAACAATAATCGCTCGGCAATTTGCACACCGGACGAGAGTTATCACCTTCGTGAAACGTCGTTGACGGATAAACTTTTGCGAAACCGTCGAATATAATTATTATTGAGACTGATGGCCTCTCGCGGTAGTGCAACTTTACCGTCTATACCATTGATGCTTGTATTTATCAACTTAACACTATATTATCTGTGACTAGCGAAGAACATCAGGGCAATCTAAAATAATTTCCAGTCGCTTTGTGTTTCGCTGTTACTTGGAGTATATTTACCTACCGTTTATTATAGTTGAAAATATGTCACAATAGCTTAACGGTACTGCTCGAGGTATTTTACGATCATTTAACGATTCGTCCGCCATCGCGGTATTAGAAATTACTAAAATTAATCGTAAATAAACCCTGGTGCATTGGCATATGCTCGCACTTATGATCAAACGCGTGCGCAAATATACAGGAATATTAGTGTCGAACAAATTACCATCACTAATTCTGTTGTTGTCGTCTGTTCGTCACATAATTTATTGTAAAATTTATATGCAGGTTTAGTAACTTTAAAATAATGGGATAGATGACAGGAAGAGATATTGCTTGTAAACATATCGTTCTTGCTTCAATCTTATCAGACTGGAAAAGCAAACGCATTTTGCTGTCGATAGATAGTTCCAGGACAGAGGTTTGAAACTATTAAAAAAATATAAAGATATAATTATTGTACCGAGAGAAAAAATATTTTACTTGTGAGTATTCCAGACTAAATGAACAAATCTTGGAAAAGTTACCCACATATCGAAATTTTACTATGAATAATCCAGGTTACATAAAAAAACCTTGGAAAAATTACTTACAGTTAGAAATATTACTTCTAAAACTAGAATATCTGTACGGTTTTAGGAGCACAAAATTGCCCCAAAATCGCACAGGAATTTAGCGATTTTTTTTTAGTTTGTGTCAAGCAAAGTGATCCAATAGTCACCTTCGATTTTAGAGTTTTACCCTTATGTAGCTATACCGTGTGTTCCCGGATGAAGTTGACAAGAGGAAAAAAAATGTTATTATTGATTTTACGACAAAAAGTCAATAAGTGTGTTCGCGTCGCATGAACTATTTGCACTATTATGCACTTTTGCACACAAAAGTTCTTAAAGTGCATAATAGTGCAAATAGTTCATGCGACGCGAACAAACTTATTTTTTATAAAAAGTCGTATCGATAAGATTCGTTTCAAATTCCAAAACATTTAATCAAATAAATACGTTCTTCGATAGTAAACATTTTGCAAAAATGACAAATCTACAAATGATGGCGTTTTACAGTTCAATATTATTAGACAACACAACAATCTTTGATTGCCAAGATTAATTATGATTATCTACATTAATTTCCAGATAACACGTTATATCAATTAAACTTACCAACACACAATCGTAATACTCAAACTTTAGACTTAAAATTTTGTATTTTAACTAATTTTATGTTGTCAAAGAACTTTTTCTGTTAACAGTAAACTCTAAATTGCAATAAATGATACTCTTCTGTTGAAGCATTTTCATGTTATCTTAATTTGTGGACATTGTCATTATGCGACGTTTTTGGTACGGCAGCAGTTGACAGATCAGTTCGGAGAAAGATGGATGGAAGATTTGGTCCAATAAGTTTTCCTGCTAGATCACGTGACTTGATACCTCTTGATTTTTTGTGGGGTATTTTAAAGCAAAAAGTTTACGCAAATGATCTGCCGCATGATCGGAAAATACTAAAAGCACGAATACAGGCTGCGGCGATTGAGATAAATGTACAACAAACCATATGCAAAGTCTATGGTGAATTTATTAAAAGGGCGAAGGTATGTGTAGAAGTTGGAGGTGGCCTTGTAGAGTAATTTTTGTTGACTTTAATTAATTGAAATTTTGTAATTAAACTACAAAACATGCAATAAATGATACTTTCCTGTTAAAGCATTTTCATGTTATCTTAATTTGTGGACATTCTATACATTTAATCTTAGATCTTCCGATGGTTAATTTATCTACTCAACAAGCAGAACTTTTTATAAAGAATGACTTTTTGTCGTAAAATCAATAATAAAGATTTTTTCCTCTTGTCAACTTCATCCGGGAACACACATATCTTCATAACCGTTCGATGTAGCAAATATTTTTCGTAACAAAAAATAATCCTCTAGTAATGGCTAGGGCCTTGAACGCTCTTGCTTAGGGTGGCGCAACACTCAAGAGCTGCTGAGAAATGCTGTCCAAATGGTCACCCCCAACCAGCAACCGGTACCGCATATTGCTGTTTGACTTGCAAGATTGGCAATGATGCACTCTTCCTTCTCAGCCATACTGCCGGCTTTCTATCAGTTTACCCCTTGAATTAAAGTTATGAATGTTATATTTATGTTTACTACGGAACACAATACATTTAGTTTTGTCACTATTAATTTCTAAGTTATTGATAGAGGGCCACTCACATACCCTAGCATATACAAGGAATTTGCCAATTCAAAAGTACGTGAAATATCAATTGAAATTATTAAAATATTAATATCGTCAGCATAAAGCATAATATTTGCAGCTATTAAGTTTAGAGGTAAAAATATATAAATCATTTATATAGATTAGGAAAAGTGAAGGGCCCAAAACAGAGTCCTGCGGTACTCCTCTACCTACAGTGAGTATATGAGATGATTATTCATTAATCACCACTTTTTGTTTACGATGTGCTTAATGGGTTTCAAGTCTGCGTAAAGAATTGCTTCTAATACCGTGCGTATTTATTTCTTCAAGAGTGTGATCGGCATTATCCAAAGCGCGAGACAAATCAATAAACATAGCAAAACACGGATGTCTATGTTGGTAGCGATAACACAAAACAATGTAGAGTAAAGAATATAACATGTAAAGAAACTATAAATCCACAATCTAAAATTAAAACGATGAAATTACGAAAAGTAAGTTTTTCACTTGTTCTTTTTTCTTATAATTCTAATTTGGTTGTATTCTTTGTAGCTAATTCTCTGATGAAGCAATAATTGATTGCGAAAGCTTGGAACTTAGACATTTGAGTGTCTTGTTTCAACTGCTATACCCATTTAACTTTAGTTTTTCTGCGAATTATCATATTATTATACTAAATCAGAAAAGGACAGGTATTAAATTAATCAAATTTTGTCCGGTTTAATAATATTACAGGGTTAAACACAATGGCGGTTGGTGCATACGTCACAGGCAGGGCCAATACAATAATTGAAGTTCGTGTGCTATCATAATACGAAATACGAACATGTTACGTACTTATACGAAGAAATTAGACCATTGTAATGACCCTTGAAAAATGTAAGCACTAGACATCGCTTGTTAAATATATTCGAAACAGATTTTGTTATCTGAATAAAAATAAAGTTTCAAATACATGTATCTATGTTGATAGTATTGTTCAATAAACTGATATTATTATTTTATAGTTAAATTGAACAAACCTTTTCAGTTAAGACGAACAAACATTATTTCTTATTCCAATACAATTATTAATTATTAGTCTCCTTTTAACTCAATCTCCTAGATTTGGGAAAATGGTAATTCTACATCGTAATGATATTAAATTGATTGCAATTTGAGTTATTTAATAACACTTTCTTTGTTATTTAATTCATTTGGTGTATTAAATTTTATAAAATAGAAGTAATAAAATAACCCCGTTAACTACGTACTTCTGTGTACTGATGGTACCAGCATAAATGCGAAATGAATTTGGAAAAAAAAATGAAAAATTAAATTTACTAGCTCAGTGGATAAAAAAAATAAAAGGGCGCAAAAGAACAAATAACCTCAGGGTTATTCTCACAATTGAACTAATCATGAAAAATAAAATGTGGGCGTTTGAAAAATTGACTTTCTTTGATTAAAAAAATTGAAAAGGTTGAATCAAAAATAAAAGAACAGAGATTTAGAATGACATTAATAATCGATAATTTTATTATTATAAAAAAATAAGAAAAAAAAAACATTTAGTTACAATTATGCAGAAACAAAACCATGAATTTAAGGTTCTGGCCGAAAACAAAACTACATGAATCCACAATTAAAAAGGACAATGCAAATCCTTTAACAAACAAAAGACAAATTTGTTCTAGAAGAAAATCCTTTTTACACAAAAATCCACGTGGTCTCAAAATTTAAAATAACCTAAATTAATTTAAACGTGGACAAAACAAGTAAATTTATAAAATTGAAATTTAATTACAAGCACAATGCTTCTTTTCACCTTAACCGTGGCGATTAACAATAAAATACAAATCAGCAAACTTGAAAACAGAAAAAAACTCTTTAAACTAAAAATACCTTCTAGAACAAATATAATAACGGATCTTATACCTAATTTGTGTACACAATAATATAATAACGATTATTATTTAACGAGTTCCTTGAAGGATGAGAAAATTTCAAATTAAACGAACAACATTTTTAAATTAAATGAATTTACAAAAGGCAGCAAAGAAAATAAAATTTAACTGTACTTACACGACGTCGTTCAAGTAACTGAGCTGCAAGGTTAAGCACGGTCGCATATATATATATAAAATTTACAATTGCGTGCGCTCGCAACGTAGAATTCGTCTAAGAAGATTCTAGAATATAAACTACAAAATATACAATACTGATAAACGCAATATGTACAACTGAAAGAAATCAATATACACAACTGAACAATTAAAAGAATAAATAAGATCAATTCATTTAACAAAATCCTATTTAAAAATAAAATATTAATTTCTGAGAGAATTTTCCCGGCACATTAAACAAAGATTAATCTTCTATAAATAAAATAACACTGAACTTTACGAGCTTAGACCACACCAAGTACACAGGTAAAAATTTGAGGGAGTGAAATAGGGAGTCTCCGTTTTGGAAATATTTTGTTCAAAAAGGATTGCTATAGCTGAAACAGAAAGTATTTCCTCGGTTTGTACAAAATTCAACCAAAACGGAGAGATTGAATTTACTCCGCTTTCTAACACGATTTTCAAGGAAGAAATAATCTCGCTTTCTTCTCCGCATCTACATACGTATTAAGCTAAATGTGAACAAATATCCTACATATTGCATTATATTTTCTCCTTCACGGAGGTGATAATTTGTTTACTTAACAGATGTTTCTATTTCTAATACCTCAACGCCAAAAAGGGAAAGGATACTCCGATTGGGAACATTTGTTCTCCCAATCGTAACTGTTTTCCCTAACATTTGAAATTGCAAGTTTTGCATAGGGCATGCGCATTTATTAAGCGATATTAGTGCAGCGCATGTGCAACAAGTCTGGACGTAGTCACTTTGCAATAGTTCGAGAATGGAGAAGGATATGGCGGAATGCACTGTACCTGAATTTATAAAATACACATCAGAGTAAAGTACGAAAACCGTAAAAGATGGGTAAGAGTTATGGGAGCAAACATCACCAGGGCAGATGTAGATAAAGCAGGTAAGAAACTTGTGCATCCTTATTTAATTTTCAATCTACGATGTACCATTTTTAATTGGCCCCCACTACATTCTAGGTGTTAGCTCCTGAATAAAAGCACGTTTATCTTAGCTGAATCCGTGGTGTTCAAACTGTGTCGTGCCTTCAACCCACGGTCGGTACAAACTCGAAGAAGCGACTATATTATGGATAAATTAAAGCAATTCAATGACGGCTGCTCTGTGACCGCAGAAGAGGACGTGCTTAGTGTGTCTATCCTAGTAACATTAGGAATATATCAAAAATATTCAAGAACTTGAGGTTCGACGACATTTTGATGCAATTTTTAATGATAAATAATAGAATAAATGCACTGAGACAGGGTGCTTCTGTCCACATAGAACAGCCTCATTGATTAACTCCAATATGATGTTAAACTTAGCTACTATGGAGCTAGGTAAATAAAAAATAGAGTTAAAACCTTCTCACTAGAGAGATATTCTCTTCTCTCTGTGGCAGGTACCTTCTTAACGGAAATAAATTCATGTGTAAAGGATGAATACATTCCGAAACGGAGTTAACGTTTGTTTATTTGCGGATGTATTATTCCAAGTGGAGTTACTTGCATTAGCAACGGAGATATTTTATCTGATACGATAGTAGCATTGCATACATATGGGGGAAAAACATCCGTTATTTCATTTTATAACAGCAGTAGGAGTTAAAATTTCTCCATTTCGGAAACTTTTACATTTATTGCAAAATAGTAAAACTGCATAAGAGAGACAAATTGGTCCTTAACGGATTAGGTTGCCTCGGTTAAGATGTTTTTTTCCCCTATGAAAAGCAAAATTATATCTGTATTCCATCCGTTTAGTAGCAAAACATTTACATCCGAAATGGAGGCTCCTTGAACGGATGGTCGCGAGGGACACCGGAAAGAGTTAAAACGGTGTTAGATTCAACTCCGTATTTTTATCTGTGTACGTTTAATTACATTAATTATATTTTTGGCTAACTCAATAACATTTTATTAACAAAACCTGTTTTGTTAATTTAACGCACATGTCATTCCGTCAGTGCACTTTATTTTC
Organism: Protaetia brevitarsis; assembly: GCA_004143645.1. Lineage (NCBI taxonomy): Eukaryota > Metazoa > Arthropoda > Insecta > Coleoptera > Scarabaeidae > Protaetia > Protaetia brevitarsis. The sequence goes on from RXPK01000206.1 coordinate 1,420,114, forward strand.
TGTAATAGAAGAAATGATTGCCTGCAAAATTCAAGGGAAATAGATTTCTTTGCATTTTTTCAAAACATTTTCATCCATACATGCCTTTCCAAAATAAATATTTAATGTTACTATTTAGCATTCTATTATATTTTAGTTATTGGAGTACAAACTTATTTATAGCAACATATTCAAAAAGATTTCTAATTAATGCACAAAATTTCAAAACTGTTGCTCGAATACTTTTTGACAGCCCTGTACGTGAAGCGGCAGTCGTACGGCAATAGAAAGAAACAAGTTGTTTTACACAAAAGATATCTGCGCAACGCTCCGCAATTCAGCGACCCTTGGATTCACATTATTCCTATACCGATTGTGAATGGCGTACGAGAGAGTGAATCTTCATCAATTTAAAAGACAATAATAAACGTCTCAGCATGACAGATCGACGGATCTGTTCTCGAATCACGTTACCAACTGTGAAAAAAAAAATACAATATGGTGAGTTTAACCGCTATAGTTTGGACGTCATTATTAACGGATGAAATGTTCGAGACCGCATGAAAAGTCGTCGTAAACCAAAGAAGTGCAAAGGAAGGAAAAAAATCACGTTATTAAACACGCGTAATTATAATTTATGAAGTCTAGAGTTTATGACGCGTTTATGTCAGCATTTATTGCATTTCAAATCGCCTACTCTTGCGCTAGCGATGCCCAACGCTCGCGCGTTCACGTTCGCGCAGTTGTTGAAGTGTGTTGTTCTTTGAGAGTAATTACAGTAATTACTCCAAGCACTTATATCTGTATAGTGTATGTATATTTATGTGTTTTTTTTTAATAATCGTGTGCAAAGTACAAATTGCACATTATCAATGCATCTGCATATACCAGAGTTAATTTAAAAACAACTGTTCTAATGCAAAGCTATAGCAAGGAGTAGTATAATAGACACACAAAACATTCGATCATTCCGCGCTACACAATTTATTAATTCGGGAAATATTATTTCCGCTATAAAGGAGCCTTAAAGACAATTTTACTATGGGCATGATCAATTACCTCCCCTTTCTGTTAAAAGATTCCCGGTTACGTTCTTTCTGTACCATTGTGCTACATCTTCAATCTTTTCGTTCGCACTGGCCTCTTTTCCTGATATTTGGAAAACTACGCGGTTTAGTACCTGTCTTACAAGAAAGGTGATAAACAGGATATTGCTAATTATCGTCCAATCGCTATTTATCAATAATTTTGCAAAAGTTTTTGAAAAGTGCATTTACTCTAGTATCTATCTTCAATACATCCACTTATAAGCATTAACCAACATGGCTTTGTAGGAAACGCTCGAAGTTCTCACACTTAGCTGAATTTACTCAATTCATATCGAACAACATTGACAACAATGGACAAACCGATGTTTATTTTATGGATTTCACCAAAGCTTTCGATCGTATGTGACATGATCTCCTCTTACATAAGATGGGACGCTTTTGGTTTTTCAACTCAACTGTTACTCTGTTGAGTCTTATCTGAAAGATAGAAAGAATCATGTAGATATATGGGCTACACTCTTCTGTTTCTGCCCTACTCTGGAGTTCCTCAAGGCACTAATCTGGGTCCACTTTTATTCCTTATTTTCATTAACGATATTTTAATGATTGTTCCTGCCCAGAAACTTCTTTTTGCTGACGACATTAAAATATTTACTACTATTGAATGTTCTAATGAACTGTATTTATCTCCAGAATCAGATTGATACTGTAAGCGAATGGTGGCACTGCTAATAAGTTAAACATGAACGTCAGCAAGTGTAAGGTAATGACTTTTCTCCCGAAAACTTAAACCTATTACGCGCATACTTATTACTACAACAACACTGTTTTAGAGAGAAATATCACTACTAAGGATCTCGGTGATTTTTGATTGTAAACTGTCGTTTGCTGATCACATTCTTGGCATTGTAGCGGACGCTCTTAAAATGCTTGGCTTTATAATTAGAACCTCGACGTTTTTTTCTCGTACCGATTGTGTTATGGACCCTCTATTACGCTTTTGTTCGATCCAGACTTGAGTATGCCTCTGTTATTCTGGTCTCCCATATATAATTGTTATAATTTACTTTCTCGAGCAAGTTCAACGCCGATTTCTAAAGTATTTGTATTTCAGATAACAAACTATATCCTCCTCAAGGTTTTAGTCACGCTCTTCTTTTAAGCATGTTTAACATCGATTCTCTGGATCTCCAACGCAACAAAGCTAGTATTAAATTTCTCTTTAACTTATTAAATAATTTTATAGTTCGCAATCTTTATTAATCAATTCAATTTCAATGTTCCTAGGCTATCGGCTAGAAGTTCCAAGACCTTCTACTATCCTACACCCAGAACTAATTTGCTTTCTAAATCCCCTATATATCGTATGTGCCAGATATTTAATTCTATCCCTAATGTTGACATACATTTTTGCTCACTGAAATTTATTATGGATAACTGCAATAGCAGTGTTACTTATCTTTAGCTTCATTTTTTTTTTTTTTTTTACATATTAGTATTATTATTGTATTGCCTTTAAGAACTAGAACTAAGTTTTGTTTTTGTTTTTTTTTTTCCAACTGGTTTAGTTATAGTATAGTTTAGAATCATAGTTTTTTACTTTTAGTCACTTACATATGTACGTTTTAATGATAGTATTGTTGTCCTGTAATTGGATCTTCATCTGTTGGGCAACTTAATAAATTATTATTATTATTATTAATTGGAGACGGAATGGATCAAGAAAAGAATCTATACTTGAACATACAAAGTCACCTTTCCTTTAAAAGAAATAGTTATTTTAAACGCTTTTCTGCTTACAATGGAAGCTCGCGAACTGTAAATCAGGGATTCTGATCAATCTTCGCCAGTTTGTAGATCTCATGGAGTTTTACCCAAGGACACTTTCTGTTGGTGCATAATTTCAACTTTAAGGGGCGTGAAACGCCCTTGAAATTCGACCAAAATTTCGTTTATCTAAAATAACTTTTAAACGGTGAGAGATAGAAAAAAAATTCAACAGCGGACGTGCACCGTTTATGCAGCTCTTTCGATTGGTGGAGCTATTTATATACAGGGTGTTATAATAAGCAGGAAACGACCCAAGTAGCACATAATATTTAACCAATATTAACCTAATATAAAACTAATATTACAATGTTTTTTTAATATTGCATATAGGAAAATAATATATATAAATTTATAATCTCACTATTTTGTTTTTGAATATTTTATTCATATTCATATGATATTACAAATTGAGATATGTCACTGGAGTACTTGTTTTATGATGGCGTTGGCGTCACCTGTGGCGTTTGTGTAATGGATAAGGTTAGGCCGTTTAGATACGTTAGAAATAGCCAAATATATTTACAACTGGGCTTTGTTTTTAAGAGGTAAGTATTCCACTATGTGTCAATGTGAAATTATAACATCTTAAACATGTTTTTTTTAATTTGATAGCAGTAGCTAAAAATGTCTTAATATCCAAAAGTTAACACTCAATCGTGATCTGGAAGTCAACTTACACTCATCCCAGTCCAGTATTCCAGTAGATCATCGGGATGCGGGCTATTCTACATATTACCCTATTTTCTAATTCAGGTTTACAGGTATTGAACTTAAACTACAAAACTCTAAACATAGAAATAAACAAAATGGATAACAATCTTGTACTTGCAACAAAGTAAAATACAAGAGATTAGATTACCGATTTATGTTAACGTTGAAAGAGCAGTTTATTGCACTTGTATAACTAACTCTTTTTTTTCAATTTGAATTGGTAAATTGAATAGGTCTGTTCTGTAACCACAGTGAAGTTTACATCTAATATTCCACGCCTTATGAAACAGTGCAGTATTTTCGGATAATTGCAATCCAGAGGGGTTCCACAAGTACAAAATTTCTTGAAACTCCAGTTTTTGTTTCGGAATATTTCACAGAATAATTCACCTCTGTTTCTACATCAGAGATAGTCATCTTGTTATTCGTCAGTTCTACAAGCACTTGCCCATAATTAAAGCAGCTATAATTACATCATGTAAAGGTAATTTATATAATAAATTCCGAACAGTGGCAAGTGCTGCTTACGAATTTCAGCTGGTGGGTACGACAAATTATCATTCTCTGTGTGTCACTGTATAGAATGTTTATTATAAATTATTTATGATATTAAAATTTCAATTAAATTAGTTTTATTTAACTAGTCTGATACTTAAAATAGTATTCAAACCAATTTTCTAATATTTCTGTTATATTTATATCTCAAATATTGTTATATTATATATATAGTATATTTCAAACAAGGAGGAAAATGCTATTCCAAGTCTTGCCCAAGACTTGCAATAGCACTTTCCTCCCTGGTTTGAAATATACTATACTAATATAACAAATATTTGAAAAACATATAACAGAATATTAGAATATATAAAAAATATTAAAAATAATATAAAATAAATATTAAAATACATTATAAAGAAATGTAGATCATATTAAACTCATATTACAAAGAAATATGCATAAATATTTTAAAAACTGTCGTTTAGGATTATAAAAAAAAATATTTAATTTTTATATTAATTTAATATTTTTGTGCTACTTGGGGAGTTTGCTCGGCGCCTGTGTGCAATTTTGATTAAAGCGCCTTTTTCTAGGATTTCATTTACAATTTTTTAAAGAAGCATTTAAATTTGAGCTGGCTGTTTTAGCTTTTAGCGCTTTCATGTACCGGGCCTGAGTCTCTTGCACCACATTGCGCTTATGGACGGCGCGCCACTAATTACATCATGTAAAGGTAATTTATATAAAATTCCGAACAGTGGCAAGTGCGGCTTTACGAATTACAGCTGGTGTGTACGACAGATTATCATTGTCTGTGATATCATTCGAAATATTGTATAGAAATTTATAATAAATATTTTATCAATTTTAATTTCATTAATTAGTTTTATTTACTATTACTGAACGACTTAAAATAGTATTCAAACCAATTTCCAAATTTCTGTTATATTTATATTTCAAATATTGTTATATAGTATATTCAAAACCAAAGGGGAAATGCTATTCCAAGCCTTGCCCAAGGCTTGCATAGCACTTTCCTCCCTTGGTTTTGAAATATACTTATACTAATATAACAAATTTTGAAAAAATATAACAGAAATATTAGAAAATATATAAAATAAATATAAAAAACATATAAAAAAATATTAGAATATCATATAAATTCAATTACAAGTATATGCATAAAATATTTAAAAAACTGTCGTTTATGATATAAAAAAAATATTTAATTTTTATATTTATTTAATATTTTTGTGCTGCTTGAGGACATATGTTATGCTTATTATTATATTGATCGGAGTTCAGAAATCGGTTATAATCATTCTATTTGGCATCGAATATTGTAAATGGACCTATCGTTTTGGAGCTACCCGTCCACCATTTGATTTCTATTCAATTTCAAGAGTGTTTTGATCTCACTCGGTCTTATTTCTAAGCTTTGTGGTAAATTCTTTTACAAATCTTAATTATGTAGCATGTCATCCCGTAACATGTGCCAGATTTGTCACCTTCCAGAGGTGTGATTGAAGCCTATGCCTAATCGTTCCTTCCTTGATCATTTAGAGTTTGGTTCTTCTTGCCATGCCGTTCATCACAATTTACAGGGTGGTAAGATCCAGTATTACCGCGATAACTGCCGTTCAGCAGGTTCTCATAGCCCCAGTTATGTATATGCATGCTAATCTTTGCGCTTTAGAGAGGTTAATTCTCGTGGTGGCCAGTTTTTTTGTTCCAGCGTCACTTATTTATAAATGATGATAGGTCCCATTACTGCCGTATTCACCTAAAGTAGTATTTTTGGGTTGCATCTCCATTTTTTTCCTGCAAAGTCTCTGCACACCATCAAAGCTTTTTTGGCCTTGTCAGTTTTTTCAAGCTCGTGGTCGTTCCAGAGAAGTTCATTGTTTAGGGCAGGGTAAGGCATAAGGTAGGGCCACCGATCTCCAATCTATGTCTAGCCTATCCATTTTTATGATCCTGTTGGATTGCCTTTTATTATTGAATGCTACTAAGGCAGTCCTAGGAGAGTTGATAGTAAGTACCGCGGATTGACGCCATCTTATGAAGTTGAGTCCTCTTTGAACTACGCCGTAGAGGGTATACTGATATAAGATAAGATGTTTCTCTTATATAGTGCTTAATTAACTTTTTTTTAGATTCCGAACTACATCTATAGAAGAGTAACCATTCTAAACTGCTAACTTTCCAAATAATTGTAATTCTAATTGCCAAATCTCCCCTTATTAAGTATGAATTTTATTAATCTGTCTAATTGATACCATTGGTATTAATTTCTTCTCTTCATATGCCTATTATGTTTTTGTTTCTTATTATTAAGCTACCTAAGAAAGGAATTTGGTAGTCCATTTTTTTCTTCTAGAAATAAAATTATAGAAATGACATTGAACTATTTATAAATAAATCTTTATTTAATGCACATATAACTGTTCCTCTTGTTTTATTTGAAGTATTTGTTTTCCTTTTGAATATTTCCCTATGATTTGGTGGAAATTCATAGATTCTATCTTCACTGTTTTTGATACTACTGCAGCACTCACTTCAAATTTCGTAAAAAAAAAAATGAATTTAAAATACAGTTACAGTAGTATTAAAACAAAAGGAAAAACCTCTTGAATCAAAATGCTTACGGTTTTCTGCCACTCTGCATAGTTTTCAACTTCAAAATAAAGAGGACTTGAATCAACTATCAAAACTACTCAACTAACTTAAAAGAATAAACGGTTTCAACGAAAAATATATTATTTCTGAAGAAATGCGGGAATTTAAAATTATATTCTTTTTCAAGGAAACTCCACCAAATTTTGATTTAATGTAATTCCATTTAAATGAAAAGGATATTTCTCTCAGTGTATGTGAATTATTTCATCCCTGAGAACACTAGAGTATGTATTGCTATGATATATAAGGTATGGAATCTATTTTAAAGGCATTCACAACAAGGTTCTAAATAAATTATCTAATAATTCAAAAGTGAGGCGTGTACTCAGTTGCCTACTCTACAGGCAAATTATGAATTTGTTAAAGATAGTTATTTAAAATGAATAATATTAGGTGCTAAATATTGCTTTATTATAATATAAACTTTATTTTATATGTTAATTCAAACTGACCTGGTATCTTTTTTATGTTTGTTATATTTGGCTCGGAGAGATTTTTCAGTCTTCGGGGTGTTTTTATTTTAAACGTTTGGCGTATTCCCCTCAAACTATAGAAAATAACGGTATTTTAATGTCGGTTAGCTTTATTTTTCAAAATTCAGGTTGGTCGACCTGTGTGATAACAATCGAAGGCTGTTGACTGTTGAATATGATTTGAATTCTCATTCTGTTGGTGGCTACCAGACACGACGGTTGTCTTAATCTTCCTATAACGTTTTTTTGCCACAAGTTTAAAAAATTTATCAAAGTTCCAAGAAGTATTACCTAAAAACGTATCGATACAACTCCTGTTTATGTAATCCTTATCGAATACCTGAAATTTGCCAAGAAAATATCCTATAAAAATATCCTACGAAGATCTCCCGACCAGATTGCCTTTCCATGCCATTGACTGAGACCGGGGGCCCGTTCCTTTAGAAACTACAGTCCAGTACCAAAGATTGCCAAGCGTCGTATCCTTTTCAAGTTACTATTCCTTCGAATCACCTCACCTAAAACAGAACGGAATTAATTCAGTTCCCTTTCAATTTTAATCAGAAACTTATATTTTTGTGTAATTTATTTCACCATACGATAATTTGGGGTTAAATTTATATTCAACCGCCATTTAGTTTAGTTATTTTAGTAAATTTTATATGTAAGGGTTGTATAAAAATATCATCGAGTTGATCTCTGATAAAATAGCTATCTTTAACGAATATCGATAATCATAGATAATCGTTTGCTTTAAAATTTTAGTATTTGCCGTTTACGGGTAGATGGTGCCGTTATTTATTTGAATTTTAATTTATTATATGACGTTTCCATAACCTCATTTAGTCTTTAAAAATGCCAGGAGAGTTTGAAGACGTGTTTTTGTATTAAAGATTGTCTTATTAGTATTTTACCGATTCCAATTTACGTACCTTGTGATCATAGAGTCTCAATTGATGACGAAGCATAGCATTTGGGTAAATAAATAAAGATTTAAGCTTGTTTTGGTTTGAAACGTTTCTTTTATTTGTACAGTAAGCGTATTACATCGATTTTCGATAATTACTTATTTCAAATTTTAATAAACCGAGAAGGGGCTTTGAGGGTGCGCCCGTTAGGTGAGAAAATTCGTTAATAAGCGTCCGGAGTACGATTCTGACAGACGATCTGGTCCCCTTTGAAGCGTCCCATGCCACCTAGCAGGTAGGAAGTCACTTTCCACAGTTTTCTTTCACTTACCTAGAGAGGTCGCTGGGTGTATTGAAACCACTATTTTAATTAAATTGATTTTATTGAAAAAAAAAAAAAAATCGTAAACGGACAAGCTAAATAAAAATAATATAAATTGAATACAATAATAAATTGGTATTGAACTTAAAAAAAAAAAGAATAGAAATCCCGGGCATTGTGTTCTGAAAAATAGAGCAGTATACTTTTTTATAATGACGCCTTCCACGCACTACGTGCATTATGGAATAAAAATAATTAGTAATTATCGAACTGATTGCACATGCCGTCTCATACCCTATTATAACATAGTGTATATATTGTGTGTATCATTCACCTAGTCCTCATATTTAATTCATAGTAAACACAGCGTATTTGATACCAGTTTTTACAATGTTTTTGAATATCATATGATAAACGTAAACTTCAACGGTTCACCACATGTTTCATTCCCGATGGACATTGGCCAAAAGAAAGAGAACATCCAATCAAATCCCGCTTTATATGGTATGAGATTTCCAGTGGTTCAATATAATTAAAAAGTAATTTCCTGTTATAACTATTAGCAGTCGCCTGGATGAGTAGTGCATTACCTTAATTAAGCTGAAGGAGTAAGGAGTTTTCTATTCCAAGTCGGATGTCAATGAAACTGATGGAACTGCTTAGGTACATACATGTATACATACCTACGTATTGGAAATTCAAATACTAGAATGACACGTACATAATTCAGATACATATGCTTGAATTTCTTCGGCGCCTAGACGTATGCACAAATTACAAATGTAAAATTATGTAGTGTATAAGTTTATATAGTAGGCGCTGTGGAAAAACTGCTGTAGGTTCTTAATAGGAGATAATATTTGTATCTCATCATTAATTATCGCGTAAGTTATGGTAAAGAAGATATAAATATTCATGTTGTGCAGATTTAATTCGTTAGTGGTAATTAATTAAGCTTTTTAAGAAAATCAATTATTCTGTATTTTTATTATTCTTAACTTGTGCGCTAATATTAGAAAAGTTGTTTTTATTCAAAGAAATATGCCTTACATCAATGTATGATGTAGAGACAAATAAACCTTTTTACGTAATTTTACGTGTAGTAAAATTGCACTCAGCTGATCGAAATCCATTGAATGCGCATGCGCTATTTTTATTAGTGTTTTGTGCGTCACGCTGCTTCACGCATACTAGTTGATTAATTACTTTAAAATTACCCCATATCGATATACACTTCGTATTTTACGCACCCCAATTCCAAACAATATACTCGAACGAAGAAGTCGTTCCAATCTATTTCAACTTAATACTCACACTGCAGAAAGAAAAAAAAAGCACTCAAGTTGTTTATTGAAACGCGACCTGCACGACAGATATCATTCGCAACCGACTCCACTACAAACGACCTATACGTTCGCCATATGTTGCCACAGAGGGGGAGGATGTTCGAACGCCCTTAAACGTCAACACGAACCAAACAAAACAAACGCACCTATACATAAGTATCGTACGTTTACTTGTGGGATCATTCATCTTGATACGGTTCGGTGATTTTGGTAACCGGAACGATCCAGTTGTTACAACGACTTCTAAATTTCATATCGGTACCTACACATCCGACCAATTTTCTAATTATTTAAGAGATTTTATTAATGGAATGGAGTGCAAAGGGTATCTGGTAAAACAAACTTGTTAATGGTGTTGATGATTGGTTTGTACATAAATATATTATAAATGAGTCTGTAATTTCTTCTCCTGGTATTAAGCTGGATCGTACTGAGAAAATAAACTTGTGGGAAGAGGGAAGGGTGTAACATATTTCTTTGTACGCATCATTGATTGATGTTAAGTTACCTTCAATAAAATCACTTATATGATAGAAAAGGTTGTTGCGGCGGAATTACTATGGTTTTATAAGAATATTTTTTTGTATTAATTTGCAGTTTTCAGAGTGATTTTAACTTTATTTCATCCAGATAATTCTAAATAGTGTTTGCATTTCTTCTTTTAGTTTAATTTCAGACCTGGTAACGCCATCTAGTTTCAGCTAGTGGTACTTCTTGTTTAATTTTTATTAAACCTGTTTTTTATTAGTCATAATTTCACAGTCATCTGAATTTTATGATTTTTTTTCATTGTTCGAATATTCACCTCATTAATAATCACCGTTTGCATGAATTGATTAAGATTTTTGGTTTCATCAACGCTGATTTGATTCACGTATGCAAGCCCGCTTCAGTTCGCTTGGGACGGGTGCGAAACCGGCCATTGAACAGCTCACGCGTAAAGTATAGTTCATTTATTATATAGTTCATTTATCATAGCAGACGAGGTACTACGTGAGTCAGTTCGCTATGACGTCACGACCGTGTTGCAAATTTTCTCTTTGTGAAAACGTAAACAAACCGTTAGGTTATGTAACTGTCAAACACTGTTGACAGGTGAATAAACAAACTCTCCAAAATGACATTTACCGTTAATATTAGTCATGATTCTTTTTGAAAATTAGGATTTAAACTATGTTAACAATACTAGGAGTGGGAAAATAACAAAAAAAAATAAGTGAGTACAATAAATTTAATCGAAATCATTTTTGCTTAAAGTATTCACAGTAATTATTAGTATGCAAGTTTCTTCTCTGTCGAAACCGATCTCCCTTTTTAACTACTTTGAATTCGCTCCAGTAATGTTGTAACACGAAGTACTAGCCAAATCTCCAGACTTATTTAATTCAATCTACTTTACATAATTGTATCCGATCTGCCATATTTCATCATCGTTTCATAACAAAACTTCCTTTTCTTTGAGAACGCTATTAATAGTGTTTAATATGATATATTTTGACACTGAAAAAGTATTTTATATTTATAACAATTTCTGTAAACAATATTTACATATACTCACTGTTTTTATATGTCATAACAAACATAAAAAAACCTTTGTGTGATGTATTTAAGTCGATTTGAGTAAAAGATAGCATATCCATGGTTTGATTAATTGTTCTGCCCACTGCACGAACCACTTTAAGAAATTCTCACGATTCATATCACCATGATAATCTAAGCTCTTGCAACGGGATGAAAATACTAGTTCTGCTCCTGGTATAAATCCGTCACTATTTCCAGCATGTAAAACTATAGATCTTCTTCCACCAACTTTCGATGCTTTAAACAGTTTTCCTAGTTGCGTCTTGCCAAGATTGCCTGTAGTACCATCTTGAAAGATCCAGGTTTCATCAAGAAAAACAAACTGACGTACATTCTCATTTTTGAGACGTATATATTGTTGCATGAAAGTAATTCTTTTTATCGCAATGTGTGAAATCTCCATTAAACCACGTTTAGGATCGTCTTTTTTATAACGAAAGCCTATGTCACGTAGTATTTTCCACAACGATGTGTTGCAACCACTGAAAACGTCTTTTTCTTTAAGAGCACTGTTCAAAGTGCTTAATGTGATATGTTGCTCTGAAAAATATTATATGTGAAATAAACACTTCTGCAAACAAATTTTGTATATACTCACTGTTTTATACATATCATAAATTGTGTTCCTAATAGCACATTGAGTAAAATCATCAATTTTACGGACAGGTTTATCTCGTATACGTTTTCGTTTGGGTTACTGGGCGTAATTCCGTGTTTGATCATGGACGAAATTTTATGTATTGTTGCTATATGAATGTTTAGAGCACTCGATACTCTCTAAAACGAAATACTGTTAAGAATATGACATTAAAAATATATGTATTATATACTTCTCGCACAGAAGTTAACGGAGTAATGGCCCGTTTGTTCTCGCGTTCTGCCTCAAAATACGCGATTAACGAAACTATTAACTCCTTAGATTGTTTACACAATGGTTTCGGCATGGTTTAGTTGTAATAACAACTGATTTTAAATAAATATATACCAAGTATAAACACAAATTTTCACACACTACTAGAAACGCAAAATATAACCCTTTGACAGTTAACAGCTATAACGAAATTGGTGGGAAAACATTGGGACGATGTGACAAACACGCAATTTAAAAAACAGTAGGCACCAACATAGTATCTTTAATTGAACATGAATAAGTTATATGTTGGTTGTTATTTTAATAATATGATTGCATGGCCCGAATTGCAAGTAATGACGTACCTCGTCTGTTACGATAAATGAAGTATAGCAGACGAGGTACTACGTGAGTCAGTTTGCTATGACGTCACGACCGTGTTGCAAATTTTCTGTTCGTCAAAACGTAAACAAACCGTTAGGTTATTTAACTGTCAAACACTTTTGACAGGTGAATAAACAAACTCTTAAAAATAACATTTACCGTTAATATTAGTGATGATTCTTTTTGAAAATCAGGATTTAAAGTATGTTAATCATGATAGCAGTGGAAAAAATAAAAAAAATGCACAAGTGAGTACAATAAATTAATCGGGACCATTATCGCTTAAAGTATCACAGTAACGATTAGTATGCAAGTTTCTTCTCTATCCAAACCAGTCTCTCTGATTTACTACTTCTGAATTTCGTTTCCAATATGTTGCACACCAAGTCCGTCAAATTTCCAGACTAATTTAATTCAATCCGCTTTATACTATTGTATGCATCCTCCGATCTGCCATATTTCATCCATCGTTTCGTAATAAACTTCCTTTTCTTTTGAGAAACAAATAATATCTACCACAACAATGTGTTTCAACCATACAAAGTCTTTTTCTTTAAGAACACTGTCCAAAATGTTTAATGTGTTATGTTAGTCTGAAAATGTATGTGAAGAACCACTTCTGTAACAATATTTTGTATATACTCACTGTTTTGTACTTGTCATAAATTGTGTTTCCAATAGCACATTGACAATAAGTAGAATAATCATTTTTACAACATTATTTCGTATGCATTTTCGTTTTGGTTAGTGGATGTATTCCTTGTTTACTCATGGATGAAATTTTGCTTATGTTTGCAACATGAATGTTTAGAACACTCGTTACTCTCTAAAAGCGAAATACTGTAAAGAATATGACATTAAAAATATATGGATTTTATACTCCTCGCAGGAAAGTTAACGGGAGTAATGGCCAGTTGTTCTCACGTTCTGCGTCGAAATACACGATTAACGAAACTATTAACTCCTTCGACTGTATACACAATGGTTTCGATATGGTTTAGTTGTAATAACTACTTATTTTAAATAAATATATACCAAGTATAACTGCAAATTCCCACACTTTACTGCAAATCCAGAATATAACCCTTTGACAGTTGACAGCAATAACTAAATTGGTGGGAATACATTGGGAAGATGTGACAAGCATGCAATTTGAAAAGCAGTAGGCACCAACATAGTATCTTTAATTGAACATGAATAAGTTATATGCTAGTTGGTTATTTTAATAATATAGTATTGCATGGCCCGAATTTGCAAGTAATGACGTACCTCGTCTGTTATGGTAAATGAAGTATATTAAGTGTTTAAAAGTTTTTACAACCACTTACCAGGATCTTTCGCACGAGTAATAATAGTTTAAAAGCATTTCGCCTATTCGTTTACCATTTGCTTACTGCCAGAAAGAGATTCCGTTGAAACGCTGTTCCTACAAAGGGGTTTCTGTTTAGTCGCGTTAGCCGGTATTGCGTAGTCGCCATTTTGTATTGTTGGCATTGTGAGTACTACTAGAGCGCTATATTACCAAATTACCTAGTTAGAACGAGAGTTGTTTACCCAAATACCGATTAAATCCTGAGGGTGTCGAATACCGGGGCAAGGAGTTCGTCCATTGTGTTATCTAAGCGAATAACAACAGCAAAATATCGCAGAACACCGGCCATTTTTTTGGATCGCACAAGACTACCTTCTGAAATTCAGCTAAGTGTTTATTTTTATCATTCGTTATATCCCATCATAACGTTAGAGGAAAAAAAATATACCTAAATCTTATTATTTTTATTAATTCAGAATTAATATTTATTATCAATACAAACCTTACTCTAAATGCATAGTTAATTTTATTTACTTATCACTTTCAAGATATTTCTTTATATAGTTATAAGAATCTTATACGTTTTTCCTAGTTTCCGCATCTTAATCTAAACAAATCGTAGTTAAATCAAATCAGTGGGAGGTCATTGCCGTCGGCCTTGACCTACAGAATAAACAGCTGTTCGATCTGCTCTAATTTAAATGTTAGTTTAATTTGAATGTAGTATAATTTCAAAACATTTTATCAAATTAGGTAACTGTTAAAATTTAAATCTTCTTTTATTCTGGTATCATTATATCTTGTGGTTTAGTTTGGTAAATTTTACATAAATATTTAAATGTTATTAAAAAAAATTGTGTTCGTCTCAATTATTTTGATCCAACTGCTTCTACACCCACGGTTGGCTTCGCAAAAACCTGAACTTCGTATCAAGGTACATAGTGTTTTTCAACTCTTCGTATATTTTTAGCTACTTTTTTTCCTTTATGTTTTATTTAGTTTAGTTTCTTTTTTCTTGGGAATATTGGTCACACGAAGTATACATAAAGTCCTGGCGTAATAATCTAACATTTAAAAATTGTAAAGAACATAGGACATGAATTTTTTTAGACATATAATTAACCTGAATAAATAAACATATCCACACTGATTGGTATTTTAAAATTACACATTCTCAAAAAAAAATGTCTATTCATTGCTTCTATAAAATACAAAAAAAACGTAATTAATAGCCGGGTAGGTAGATATTTAATTTCTCTGAAAAATGAAAACTTACAAATGGATAATGAAAGAAATGTTTAATATAAAGAAAATAAAAATTCAGTTAATCACAGAGACATAAACAGATTAAACATAATTTACAGTAACTTAATTAAATATAATTAATGGATTGTCTGCATCGTAACAATAATTAACTTAAGGTTATGTATAATAAAGTCGATTAAAAATTTAGTTTAAATTGTGAGTTTTCATTTTGTATTGTTTTTAACATTTCGATCACAAGAAAAAATTTTAACAATGAAAAAATTTGTTCGATAGAAAATTTCAGGTGTCTTTTAGTATGTTTGCGAGTGTTTATATCCTATGTCCTTTACAATTTTAAAATGTTAGATTATAACTCTGGCGCGAGGACTTTATACCATGGTAGTTTATGGTAGTTTACTCTTAATGCAAATTTCACGTTTTCTTGATTTTCAACCATCCTGATACTGTGTTAATTAACATTTCGATTATAGACACATATATATTCGATCACTCCGCGCTACATGAGATTTTATTAATTGCGGACATTTGTTTCAGAAACACGTGCTTTTGTACCGAATTGTCCCGCATTAATTGTAGGAATTCGAAATTCCATCCTGTATAATGCGAGAATTTAAATTCATTTTATTGATACGTAGTTGATAGGTACCGTGGCATTTGCTGAGTAGCGTCTACCTAACAGGAAACAATAATCTATTTTCGTTTAAAGACTCGCGTAATTAAAATAATATGGTATTACTTTGTATGTTATCTGCCTCTTTGTTTATTGTATGTTACATTTGCCGTTCAGCAATTCCCACATTCCTCTCAAGTAGGACGTCTGAAAGTCAGAAAAATAACGCCTTCGGTCATACTTGCGCCCTCCTGTAAAGAGAAGCGAAACTAGTTATCGGTGCGAAATGACGTCACAATCAAAGTTTATAAAAACCCTTAACATAGCTGTTTTCAATTAATTAATTTCGTGGTCTTCGTTACAGCTAAAGTAAAAGCACGCGTCTCTAATTTCGTATCGGGCGTTTCCAAATCTTAAAATTAAAACTTGTCATCTTAAAATTTTGCATTTAAAATTAAGCCTAAAAAAATCGAGAACAGGAAGCAAAAGCTTTCCACGAGAGGTGATTAGTGATTTTGTACTAAAACCGTTTAATTCCCCTTTTATTTTGCTTAATTTTTGTGGGTGTTGTGTAAAGTTTTGTGCCTTAAAATTTGGATTACGGGAAGAATTTTTTTTTTTCCACATGGCTGGTAAGATGTTCAAAATTTCTGCTTAAAACTAACCAATGCAATTACGTGAAAACGTAACTTCCGTTCGCTCTCTCTCTCACCTTAATGAAAATTACCTGAAAGCTTATGTAATCAACAGTATAAAATTTAAAATATTCAACAATACAAAATTGTGTTTGGTTTCCGTTTGTTCACTTGTTATTTTATTTAATTGTGTAGTTTGTTAGATTATTTCCAATGTCTCAAATATTCAATATATAATTGTTAAAAAATATAAGTCGTTCTATTATTTCGCCATTTGAAAGAAGTTCAGTTGAACCCTTAGTAAAGACCCGGAGAGGAAGACAATTTTTAAGAGAAAGCCGACGAGAAGGGAAAAATCAGCAAAAATCTTTAGGCTAACTAAGCGGCCCTGCTTCGACTGACGGTGGCAAAACAAGTTGGGAAACATCTTTGGCTAAAATTACTGAAAACCATTTGCTTAACCGACAAAAAGTTTGTTTCCCAGCAGCAGGGGTTGTCGCGAGAACGAATTTGGCTTGTCTATTTGAATTTGGCTGGCCATCCCAAAAGTTTCCAGACAAGAAAACCCGTTCCGTTACATAATAAAATCTATCGTAGCGTTAATTTATAGGTATATTTAGATCCATCTAAGTCTAGGAACATACTATATGGTTGTCTGATTAAATAAAAATATTATATAAGTTTATATGCATAAAGTTTGAAAAGTGTGGAAAAATGGAGCCTAGTATATTTGTTCTCCCACTTGATAGCTATTACGTGAAGTTAAGAAAATTTCTGGCTAAATTTACATGAATAAGATTTTGCCTTTTCTAAAGACTTGTAAGTTTTGATAACTGTAGCTTTTTGACCAAAAAAGGAAAGTTGAATCACCACCATTCGAACGGGCCACAAGCGGCTATAGTTTTATTTAGAACTTACAGTTCCATATATGCGCTTCAGGAAAGAAACTGGAATATCAGTCAGCTGGCATACGATCACGTTTTCTGTACGCCTAAGTCAGTTAATACGAGCAGGTATAATCATATCAGCACATAATTTTGTTGTTTGTATTTCAACTATTGCCAGCGAAGATTAAAATATATGTAAATAACTGATGGTCTTGTTCGATCTATTTTAAATTATTATCAGGAAGGGAAAACGGAATATATGAAATTTGTCAGCTGTACGAAGTTGGGGCCCAAGATAACAAATAAAGGATTGTTGTTGCAGTATATGTTTAATTGTATAACAGTAAAATCGATATAACCATTATAATAGCAATTTTGGTATAACTATTTTAAAATTTAAAAATACATACAGAACTATATACAAATTTTAGAGCACGAGTCAAATAGAATGGAACCTTAACAGACAAAGTAAATATTGAAGCTGCCGGCTTACTTTTGGAAAAAATGGCAATACATGCAAAGAAGGTTAGATAAATTGGCAAAAGTAGCAAGGAAGATCGGACAGACATATACAGTTATAAAATATATTCTTTGAAATAGTATTGAAAGTATTTGCTTTTTTTATTATGTTGACAACTGCCAAATAAAATAAAAATAATTTAAAATACACCATTCCATTATACTGTATACAATTTGGGTTTCCGAGTAAATTTGTTGGAAAATAAATGTGAGACCTCCCATACATACAAATAACGCTGTTGTATGCATCAATCAATATAAATATAATGTTACAAACAAGGTTTTACGTGTTATAAACTTAATGTTCAATTAACTGGCAGCCGATAACCATCGAATGTTCTATCTGCAGGATCGCTTAGCACTTTATTGTTAGCTACATGGAGAACAGGATTTCCACAGTTTGCATATGGCGTTTAGGCAAATAGCCGTGGTGTATTTGTGTTATTGTGTATTGTGACCGTTACCCACTTGGTAGATAAAGGAAAAATGTAACGATTAGTAACAATTTTTAATTGAGAGAAACATATGTCGTCTATACTGTTATGTAAATTACCTCAATTAGCGTGATGTACCTAACTTAAGGTACATTTAAGGTAAATAAATTATTCGTTAAGTGTGTATTCCTTTTTTTCCTAAGAGCACACTCTACTAAATAAAGGTTTCTCTAAGTTCTCTTTAGTTACAATGATAAAATTAAGAATTAATTGGAGTTTGAAACTTGAAAGTTAAATTCGGCGAATATTTTTATATACAAACGGTCGTAACATTCAATTAACTGTTTCTCTGCTTTATAACTTAAAACTTTTAATTTTTTATTAGCAAACACTCTTTTCTGTTGTAAAACTTATCTTTTAAATAACTAAAATCATATTATATAGTTCTGATTGACCATTAATCTAATACAAAACTTTTGTATTACAAGGATCACAAATTGTGAAAAAAAACACTTATTGGTATCTTATTGACATTTCCATAGCCAGTGGACGTTCCTTTATCACCTCACGGGAGTTAGTCCAGTGCTTTTGAATCACCCTGTATGTGAAATGAATTAATAACAAGTGGAAATTCAGTGCAACCATGTACAAGAACATTCCAAACAATTATATTGTATGGTTGAACTTATACCAGGGTATATTTTTTAGTCAACCAAACTGAATACTTAATCAAAAGATACGAATGCTTTCTAGCGGCCTGAGTATTGTTTTGTGTGGAAGAAGCGAAATGATTGTAATAATTCTGTATGTTTATTGTAAACTTACTTGTAGATAACCTGATGCTATGGCGTGTTCACATTATATTTTGGATAATTTTGTACTAAAGTAGAAACAGTAATAAAAAAGCGAATGACTTTCTAATTGTTCTATTAAATTTTATTGTAAATTCTAGCGACTAGTTTGACAGTGCCTCTCTCTCACTCAAATTGGGAGGGTTGCTCCTTCTTTTACTGTACTTCCAAACTGTACGCCGAAACGATTGATACTGACAGTGGCAATGTAATATTTTACGCTTATATGATTTGGTTAATTTAACAAATAACCATCGAAAGAAACATTTCAATAAAATTACAGAATAAAATAAAATTGTTTGTGTCAAATAAGCTTTTGATAAATGTGAATATATGTTTTAAATTATTCTATAAGCTTCCAACCCTTTATACTGTGTACCTCAATCACTGGGGGTTCACTATTGTCTTCAAGGTGAAAATATAAGTGTAGTTCCAAACTACACCTGAATTGGCGCCACTTGTCATGTACCTAATTTCAAACTTGTGGCCACCATCTTTAGCATTTTATTTTTGGTAGTTGTTTACGTAGAGGTTATATTTTATTCTGTTTATTATTTTGTTTCGCTGTATTATTATAGTTTGTTTGTTTATTCGTTTATTTTTTTCTTTCAGTTATTTTTTTGATTTTTTTTTCTTTTGTACACAATTAATTCAAAACTTATAAGTGTATATAATAAGTGACAATAATGCTATTAAAGTGTTGTGTACCATTTGCCCAGAATTCTAATATCTACAGATTATAAAATGCATCGAGTCCCTTATCTTGATGAAGAGGTAAAGCGTTAGGTACATTAAAAAAAAAATAAGATAAACTGTAGTCTGCTGTTACAGCTTTATAATTGTGGATTAAGAGAATCGAGAAATGAAGTCTTTACAGCGTGGATCCAATCAAAGTAACCAGACTAATAGAGTGTGCGATATTCACTTAGTAGTTTCGCGTGTTACTCTTTACAACAAAAGGCCGAACAGAGCTAAAGCAAGAAGCATTCCAACAATCAACTTGCGGTCAACTGTAAGTAAAGTTCGTTTTAATGAAAGTCCACTGTAGAAAATTCAGTAATGAAATATACAACAGAAATAATTGGAATTGCAGCAAAAAATTCCAACTTATCTCAAATTGGTCCATCGCGGAAAGGTATTGGGTATCTTCTATTAGTGTGCTTTTATTAAATGATAAAATGGAAGTAAGCATAGAGTAGATACTGTTACAATTTGTTCAGTGAGAGGCATGTATTTCACCTATTATGTATGTTTCCAGATTCTACAGAATATTACCAGGAAAGCACCACACAAATGGTGCAGATTGATGCTGCAAATCCGAAACGTACAAGAGGTAACTGACTGGTTTGTACACATTTTTGTTATTTTAAAATCTTTTGATTTTATAATACAACAACGCAGTCATATTTTAGTGCAAATTGTGTTAGATATAAGTACATATTATTGTATTAGATGTACTTCTATTTAAATATTTTTCAATAAAATATTGAGGTAACAAATGATTGATATTGAAATTTCGTAAATGTCCTAAAAAGCTTTCCTCTTGTATGTTTACTTTTATTTTTGGAAATTTTAATCCTTGACTAGTATAATAAGATAATTTTGAGCCTGTAATAAAGGAACCGTTATTGTTATAAACCATCATAGTACTCATTATTCTTTCCATGAAAAGGTTAATGATGGAACTCCGTTATTATACATATTTGTAGCATAATGTTAAAGTATCTGTAAATCTGTCACCACCTATGATATTCTTACAAATTTGCAGATAATTTGACAAGTGCTACAAATATGTATACAATCCTATTAATATTTTCAATTTAAAAAAAACCGCTTTTACATGTTTCCAAGCTACACCTGCAGTGGCGCTGATTTGTTTTCATAAATATAACATTAGTTGCCTATCTATAGAATCTGTTGTCTATGACCTCAATTCTATTTGTTAATCATTTGATATCAATATGTATTGTTAATGTTATTGTATTTTGTGTTTTAATGTCGTTTTGTTTTGGGGCCTCTTTGGGTGGTTGAATGACCTACTTAATAAATAAATGATTGGCAAACGAATTGAGAGACAAACTCAGGTGATTTGTCGATCATAGTTAAAACACAATACTGCTATATCATTGAATACAACAAGAAAACCATGGAAAAAAATAGTATATCTATATTTTTCTCCATAATCTTTATAATGATAATGTTTCGAAATGTTTTTCTTTATATTTTTTTTTTAACTGAGCAAACGGAATTCCCTCGTAAAATCTATTTCCTCATTTCAAAACGCATTCACGCTTTGATATTACAAAATCGCAGTTTATTCAAATTAAACAATGGAAGACCACTTTTCTTCCTAAACACAATCAACAAACAGAAAAACAGAACGTCATCGTGGATATTACACCGACTATTAATAGTAATGGAATTCCCAAAACTCCTGTTTAAAGTGCGCAGTCGTTCGTATACACGCCCGGCCTCATCTGCTGAAGGTGTACCGTATACTATACACGCTCTAGAGCTCCCATACAATTTATAACGAATGATTGTTGGAAGACATGTTCAATTAGGAGAGATAATTAAAAGTTTCGAATGGAAAAATGAAGTTTCGGCGCTTAAACTGTCAGGATCGTGTTAAAACAAACCAATTCCACGTGTAGAAAGAGCTTCCTCTACACTTATTTATAAGTAGCATACACTATAGCGTATATCTACCTATAGAATAGACAGATGTCGGAATTGTTAATAAACCTGCCGTATGATTTTTTAATAAACTAATAGCGCCGGTGCGTTAACTTATTTTCGGACAAAGGGGGCCGAAGACTCCGGGTTTGAATAACTAATTGCGTTGATGAGTTATTGTTGTACGTTACCATTGTTGATTGGCGTTGTAAACAATAATTTGAAGATTCGATTTCGACGATTTTTTTGCGGTTACAATGTGTCTAGGATAGAAACGATGGGAATTAATGTGATATGGTGTGGGTAATATTATGAGCAACTAACAAAAAAATTAATTCGAAGAATGGCGATGGAAAAAAAATTAGAAATTGATGTTGTAGCCACCTTTAATTATTGTTTCGAAGAAACGTGTCTCCCTCAGCAATTTTGCTTACGTAAGGATTGGATTGGCCGAATTAATTTCACTCTAGATAATTAATTATTGTGATTAATACGTTTACGATTTTTATTGAAAAAAAAACATTACTATAATAAATATTTATTTGCTGGAGAAATAACGCAAAGAACTTATATAATAGAGAAGAAATTGAATGCCTATGGGTTTTATACATTTTATCAAAAGATTTCTCTTAGAGAAAGTTAATAAATAAGTAAGAACCTGTTCAAGTTGGGAAGTATTGAGCATTAAGAAGAAATAAAATAGGGAATTTTCTGCAATTTCCATATTACAAATGTCTGTTTAAATGGACGAATTGCAGATATTCCAGTCATAATTGTGAATGAATAAATGAAAACTAACAAAACAGATTTAAATGTTTGAAATTTAAAAACATTTTAACAGCTGACAATTATATTGTGAAACTATACTGTATTTACGTTATTATATATATATATTTTAATTCTGCAATTTCTATTAGTTAACAAAGTTGAGAAATACGTGTGCTATTCTGTAAGGCGATTGTGTGTCAGATATACACTTCGATTTACCATCCCTAATCCGCGCGCTATCACTGTCTAACGGCAAGCACTCACTGCTATTCTCTACCCTTGTCTAACAACTACAAAATGCTATCACCACATCGATCTTTTCAATTTAAATCAATTCAACATAGTCCTCATTCCGTATACCGCGAGATGAGGGAAACGATTCGGTAGTCCTTCGATTTATCTCCCTCATTTCTTAACAAGGCGTTGGTGGATGTTAGGATTATGGTCTTTTTATAACGAGTAGTAAGTTTCAACCGTGGTCAGTAATTTATAAAAAAAAAAAATAATGAAATATTCGCCCCAGGAAAAACTTTATTGTGAAACAATTTTACGGTCGCAATTCAGCAGAAGTTACACACGATTTATTTGCAGTAAATTATCCCTAAAGATCACTTTTTAATTCGACTATTATTCGTAATACAGTGCGTTGTTTTGAAACAACGTTTACATTAATAAATAACAAAAATAAAAATGTTCTAGTGAAAAATGTCAGTGATATCGAAATAAGTTTGTGGAATAGTGCAATAGCAACTACAAAATCCTAGTACGATATCTGAAAAAATTGCTTGCGGATGTAATAATAGTACAGAAGCAGATCCTAACAACTGTTATCCGACGATTATTACTGTCGCATGGAATTTTATGAATTAATGATTAATAAATAACCCGAACTCAACTGTAGAAGTCCTTCCTATTTCCAGTCACGGAGAATGCAATCGAAAGCTGGCAACTTTTCACTCGGTATTTACTCCTACCTAAATTTTGACGATTACAGTATATGTAAATTAGAGATGATTTTAAACAAAATTTTACATGCTATACAGGATCAATTAGTAGAAGAAACTTATTCTCTGTATTTTAGTGCTTTTGTGTATCTATAGTATATTTTAATTTATATAAACTGAATACTGAATAGATTTAGGGTCAAATCTGTTTTATTGACAGGAATATAAGCAATATACTTTGTGAAAATTACTTGAAACTCAAGATGTGGTATAACTTTCTTTCTAAGTCTTCTAAACGAAGTAGAGGCATCACCACAACAACTTCAATATTGGTACTTATAGGTGTAAATTTTAAAGATTTAATAACTTCATTTTTTGTCGAAGCAGCAAAATTTTAAAAATATCGGTGCTATATTTCATAGCTTTTATTGTTAAATTAATCTGTATATAAGTTTACTCATACATCGATACGAGTATTTGACGCATATTTCTGTTACAGGTTTTTATCATTTATGCAACACATCCACCGTTTAGTTTTTGACAAACTAAAGTTTTACACTATAAGCATCTTTTTTATGAAATACAATTCATTTCTTGGGGTGTCTTGACTTGGTGTTTTTATCAGGATTCCAAATTGTAAAATCGTATAATGCCATACAGAATATTTACAATTTTAATTGTCGACGCAAAATATATACTCTTAATAGGTAATAATAAATTATATGTTCTATCCAATCAATTATTTATTTAAATTTCGCTGTGTTTCGGTCTTTCGCCATCATCTGGACAACAGTACGTCTAAGAGGAATTAAGAGCTACGTCATTTGAATTTGTGGTGTTAAACATTAATAATTAAAATTTTAAATAAAATAAAGACAATGCACAAGAAAATGGATGTTGCATTTTCGAACACATCAGGCTCACCATATAATTTTTAAATAATTTTAACGTGTTTCTAGTTTTCTAGTCGATAGTGCAGGTGTCCCACAGGTGTCTTTGATTACAGCTCTATTTTTGATTTTAGGAAAAAGTCTCTTTTACAAAAGTTTCACAGAATTAAATGCTGCATAACTTAAAATTATTTTTGACTATACAGGGTGTTGCAAAAGTAGGAAAACGCATACTTACTCTGTTATTTTAAATAACAGATATTCATATTTTAAATACCAATACTTAGTTTGATATAATAGTGAAACTAAAATTAATATAATTATATATACATAGGTGTCCACTATAGTCCTGAACATTTGCTTAACTTTAGCTCAAGGTAACTTGATTTTTTTAAATAGCAGTCTATATGTCTGCTTATGCTAAATTAATCCTTACGCAAAGCCGTTTCAATTCATACTAAACATTTGTGACGACTCATGCACTATATTGTTGCAGTATATTTTGTTTTAAAATAAATCAAATGAATTTTTCATTAATTTTCAAGTCAGCTTAATATATAAACCCGATATAACTAAATGAAGCCGCAAAATAGTAAGAATCCTACTGTAATATACAGGGTGATTCTCAATATATGCGACATACTTTAAGCGCTGATTCCTGGGATTATTTTGATCATAAAAGTTCATAACATATGTCAAAAATCGCTTACTTCTAAAGTTGTACAATGTTTAATAGTAAGTTAACATAATTAATGTTTTTATTATAAATTAACAAAATAATTAGTAAAACAAAATTAACTTATACTAACTGTTGAAAATGACCGCCCCTAACTGCAATACAAGCTCTTATCCTCCGTCATATTGTCTAGCGAGTCCGTTCTAAAATACCAGAGGTATTTCGAATTGTTTGAAAAGCTGCGATAATACGATTTCTCAGTTCATCGACATTTTCAATGGGAGTCGTATAAACTAATGATTTAAGGTGATACCAGAGAAAAAAAGTCCAAAGAATTTAAGTCTGGAGACCGAGGAGGCAACGGTTGTGGACCTCCCCGTCCTATCCACCGACCTGGATACGTATTGTCCAAAAACTCGCAAGCAACTAAACTAAAATGCGCTGGAGCACCGTCATGCATAAAATACATTTGTAATCTTAATTGCAACGGAACTTCTTCCAGCAGTAGGGGTAGCTCCTCTTCAAGAAAATTGCGATATACCTCGCCATTTAACCGCATCGGTAAAAAATGTGGATCTATCAAGTGATCTCCAAGAATTCCGGCCCACACATTGACAGAGAATTGATGTTGATGACGGGCATTCACTAGTTCGTGCGGATTTTCTTCGGCCCATATCTGTGATTATTATGAAAATTAATAATCGCGCTTCTAGAGAAAGTAGCCTCGTAGGTGAAGAATATTTGAGCCAAATAGTCTGGATTTTGTGCGATTTTGTGTTGCATCCATTGACAAAAAGCCACTCTTTGCGGAAAATCTGCCGGCAACAGTGCCTGTACCCGTTGAATATGATATGGATACAACAATTGATCTTTTAATATTCTCCAAACTGTGGCCTGACTAATGTTTAAAGCAAACGCAATTCTGGTGCTTGTAGTAGTTCCTCAATTTCATTTAGTATCATTTCTTCAACTTGTGAAGTTCTCACTGTAGATGGGTGCCCGTTATCAGTCATCCGTTTTTTAAAATTTCTCGTTTCACTAAGACGTTGGTGAAGACGGGCAAATATTGAATGATGCGGGATGATACGGTTCGGGTATCGTTCTTCATAAAAACATCTAGCAGCACGCGAATTTTCATTGGCAAGACCGTAAACGAAATGCATATCACACATCTCAGCATTCGTGTAATTCATTTTAGAAAACAGAAACTGGCAATAAACTGAATGAATACTCTGACAACTATTGACAAATATTGAAATGACATAAATAATTCCCTCTCAGCACAATAGTTTTTGAAGAACCAACTGTGATATTATATTGTGTTAGTCATAATTCATAATTTATTATCAAACATTCAATAACTTTTAAACCAAACCGTTTTTGACATATACTCATATGAACTTTTGTGATCAAAATAACCTCAGGAATCAGCTCTTAAAGTTTGTCGCATATATTGAGAATCACCCTGTATAGATTCTGTCAACATAAATTGGATAACAGGAGTGCGTATTTTTTTGCAAAAAAAGCGATAACTTTCGTCAACAATTTTGTGGGAAATTTTAATACAAGTTGTGGTATATGTTCAACAACTTCCCAATAAGAACATAAACGTTAAGAAAACGTTGTTCTTAACGGTAACCGAACGTTATGTAACGTTTATAAACAACGTCGAAGCGACATATCTATGTCCCGACAAAATACATTAATAAAAAGTTACTTATTAAGCGTTATTTCACGTCATATGCTAATGTTATTTTAACGTTTAATTTTTAATAGAAAATATCGTTAAATAGAAACGTTTAGCACAAGGTGTATTTTAACGTTTAATAAACCACCTCTGTAAAACGTAAAAAGTACGTTTACAGTGCTACGTGACATTATCATTCAAAACAAACGTTTATTGCTAAGTGGGGTTCAACGTTAATAAAACTTCTATGCAAAACGTAAAAAATCTGTTTACATGTAACGTAACCTCAACGTTAATAAAATTTCTATATCAAACCTTTATAAGATCTGATAAAGTGACATATATATATCTAGATGTGATATATATGTCACTTTATACTTACAGTGTCATTTTATGTGTTGATAACGAAAAAATGGCTATAAATTAAAAGTCATAATGTCCAATACTAAATTTAATTTTATTTTAATTAAATCATTCAATGATCATATCATAGTATTGAACTAAGGATAAGCTCTTCAATGAAACATAATGCTTCTTCGGAAAAACTAAATGTAGTTACCTATAAATATAACACAATGCAATAATAATAATAATACAAAGATCATAGAACTCTTTACCAAAACTAAGAAAGTAACGAGGTTATTTCATTTATAGATATATACATTTTTCCTTTTTCTGCACATGGTCTTCTGCCCAAACACTCCATTGGGCCTTTGGCATATTTCAATCAGTCCTTCACTGCATTTTCTGCTGTAAGTATGTATTGTTTAATTGTAACTTTAAATGGAAGACTTAAACAATGGGTATCATAAGTAACACCAAGTACTACAGGCTGTAAATTTTAGGGATGTATATATAAGTTAATGTTTACTTTGATTGGATTCCTAGATTCTTGTATTACAAACGAATGAAAGTATTTAATACTCACTGTATATTGTTACCATAGTTTCCGTATTATCTCTGGTTCCCGTTTTGAGAAAACTAAGTATTCCTTCCTTTCCAGTTATACTTCACTACAAGGGCGTCATGTAACAGTAGTTAGAATCTCTTACACAAGAATCTAGATTAGAACCATCAGCATTCGCTAACCTATATATTTGAAAATAAAGTAAGAAGGTGGTGTAAACTAAGAAACCAGGTTATTCAAAAACAAATTTTAGAACATAGTTAAATTTTCTGACATTAGTTTCCTTATTTTAAGATGGCTACTATGCTGTTTTGCCAATTGTGTATATGCATATATATAATTATACGTGCAATGTGCATCGTATATATATCGTATTAATAGACTTAATTGATGGGGTACTTACCTACTCACCGTTTAGTTAAATACACTGATTGCTACGTATCACATATTAATATAAAACTTTGTTATAAAGATAAAGAAAAGTTCTAACACTCGACTAGTATAGTAAACATGTGACTGCAAGTGCACCGTGCACGTTGCAGATGCGCAACAGGGGTGGAAGAGTTTATATGAAATGGGGGAGGAATGATACATTCACCAGTAATGCAGTTTTAATATAATAATTCTGTTACCTATTGTTAAATACATTTTGCATTCATTTATACAAAAGCACATCTTATGTTAAAACAAACAAATTTAGCACAATTTTTTGACTTCATCACAAATCGAATTACATATAGGATTGCAGTTAATAGTTTTTCATATTTCAACGTTGCTTTTTAACGTAGAGTAGACGGTGAAAGAACAACGTTTTATTCTAGTCATATTTAAACTATGCGTTACATTTCAGCTACAATTTTTTCATTTTTCAACGTTGTCTTTTCACGTAGAGTAAACGGTGTAACTAAAACGTTTTATTTTAGTTATATTTAAACTATGCGTTACATTTCAGTTAATAATTTCTCATATTGCAACGTTGTTTTATATCTAAATAAACGATGCAACTACAACGTGTTATTTTAGTTAAATTTAAACTATCCGTTACATTTCTTAGTTAATATAACGTTTCTTCAATGTGTAGTTAAAAGTTGGTTATATAATAAACGTGTTAATTATAACCATTAACGTTGTTTCAACCAATACAACGTTAAATTCACGTAAATGTAACCAACTTGTTCTCACTGGGAATCATTCGTTTTAGATATATATTTCAATAAGTTACAAATGTTATTTGTAAATTTAACCGATAGCGTAATCTTCGCCTTTTAAAGGCCTCTCTTAATTAGTGTAAAAATCTAATTTTCAATTTCTGAGAAGTTTTTTTCTTCCTAGTTTACAAAATCCTGATGAGGTGATGATTAATATTTTAATTAATATTTTAACACCTTGCACGCGTGGTAGCGACACATATCTAATCATAAAAGCAGCCGGCAACGTATTGCTAATCATAAGAGCGAAAAGGGTCCCTAATTAATACGTCTCTTCTGCCACGTAAACAAACATAAATATACTTGTCCGATACCCGTGAAATATACAGCGTCAAATTATTACCCGACCGTCGGTTATCCCGCTTATAATTATTTACGGATAGCGCTATACCTGTCATCTCGTAATCCGTAAAACGCCACAACAGCGCTCGCGGAACATGTTAATCGCGTAGAGGTGGGTACCCGTTGTAATTACCTCCGTGATAGATGCTCGAAGAGGTATCTCTTTTATGTAACATTAAACGAGTGAAGGATTTTAGAAGAGATCGTAGAGCAACTCGCCCGACGAATCTATCTGTATCGGAAGCGACAGGCAGAATAGTCTGTACGTGGTTGAGTGCTCCGTGAATTGGTGCAGATAGCGCATGCGCGCGCGATCATTTTGAACGCCTGACGCTGTTGCCTTGCATAGCACAGCAGGCGAAGAACACGCGAACGGCGCACGAGTCTCTCAACGCTTGGCCGGTCAAGTGAGAACGATGGGCGTGCGGCATCGGGCTACTTGATAAACAGATGACGCTGTGGCGCTTGACACAGGCGGGAGACTTCGTCGTGCGGTTGAAAAGTGAACCCCCGAAGTTAAAAGTCGTTATAAGGGGGATGAAACTAATTGTAATTATCGCGTTAATGATATCGTGGCGTACATAACGATTGGTTCGAAAGTTAACGATACTATTAAGTAGCTATGTCAAACGGAGCCTTGAAATATTTGGTACAGTAGCGGCCAGCTTCTTAAGCTGCTTAAAAAAGGTGGAGGAAATACATTTTTAATTGAAAAATGAAATTATTGAATTATGTTTTATATAATAAGAACAACCTATGTGAACTTGACACCCGACTTTTGAAAAATTAACCTTTTTTTCATGGATAATGTTAGTATTTCGTTTGTAGTTGTTTGTACCCCAGTGACCAACTATATTTATTTCATATTTTATAAGTATTTAAAAAATATTAAATCTTTTTTGAATATTAGTTATATTAATATAATATGCATTAAATATATTATAGAAAATATATTAGGAAAACATTTAAAAAATATATATGTTATGTAACATTAATAATATTTTTATTGCAAATGTTTTCTCAATATACTTTTCATAACTCTGCAAGAATATTTTGCTTTGTATTTCTGTAAATATTTATTTCATATAAAAAAAAGATTGAATTTTTGCTTTTGTACATTTGGTGCGTAGGACGAATAATATAAAATGGGTAAAACATGCATACATATTAAGTAGATATGTACCTATTTAAAATGATAGTTTAAAGATTAAATTAGATAATATATATCTAATATGATTTAATTAGTATCTAAGTTGAGTGCTGTAACTTTTCTATTAATATATCTGCGTTTTGTATTATATTATTTGTAATATTTGTAAGTTGCGAACGTCAACACAACACCTCTATTCATTACGGCGCCGGTGTTATATGATTTAGTATTGTTTATGCGTCTATGGATTAAGTACATAGAATGCATACGCGCACGTGCGTATCATCAACGTTTTCATTTGTTTGTCCGTTATATGTTATAGTTTATAATAGTATACGATTAGGGCAGATTAAGGTTAACTGTGTAATTAATTGTTGCGGGGTGTGTTTTAGTTTTTCTGGTGACTACGAGGTAAGCAAAACTTTGAACATGTCATGGCATTTATAAGATAATTAGAATGCTCAATATCGCTATGTACAGAAATCGTTTAATAATATAATTGTAGGAATTTTATGCGTCATATATGTACTGCGTCTACCAGATAAATTGCTAGTTGATTGCTTAAGAGTTTCATCTCGGTAGATAAGCGTCATAACCTCAAATAGAGGTTAAAATACGTTGTGTTGTTTGTATGTACGTAGAATGTTTTCAAATATTATGAAATAAAGTAAAAATAAGTATCGTAAGTATTAGAATGTAGCTACCACTCCAATTATTGTAAATACTCCAAATGTATTAGTAGGTGTTGATAATGTTGTACGATGTTTTATTCATGGTGTGATCTAATACAATTGGCATTGTTTTAGAGGCCACAAGGAAACGCCATGAGAGCGCCACTACCGAAGATATGAAAAAAGCCATAGGGTTGTACCTGACACCAGCCAAGGCTAGACTTAAAAATGAGTATTTTTCATTTTTATTGGCTTATTCAAATAAAATGATAATAAATATGTTTGTTTTTTATTTAGAACACTTCAATTAAAAAATAGTAATTAATTTGATAAACCTTCAGTATGCCTTAAAAGATGCCAGAATTATTGATTATTAACTTGTATGGTGAGTGTGAAAAAACAAGTCCTTGCCTTTTAGACAACTCTATGTTTGTTTCAACTTTTCGTTATCGACGTTATACATTCTAAATAACCAAGAACAATTTTAGTTCATTTTGACAAATTAAATAGATTACATAAAAAATCTCAATTTTCATATAAATATTTTAGAAAAAATATAGCGCTTACATTAATTTTAAAATATGGAATAAATATTTTAATTGAATATTTTATCTATATTTAGAAAAAAATATGAAAAATATGTTCAAAAACCTCTCACGAAAAATATTTATAAAATATATTTTTAAAAATATCTATGTAATATTTCTGGCTGTTAGGGTAGTAACAATAATTTCGTTTGTAGTTCCACCCATTAATAATTAAGGACCTTCAAAGAAACAGTCGCACCCGTCTTTGAGATATCGAAAATCCGCTTTCGTAGTTCCCTTTAGAATCGTTTGTAGACAATTTGTTTAAATTATCGCCATTTGTTTATCTTTGAACTACAAACGAAAGGAAAATCACTACAAACAACTACAAACGATTCTAAAGGGAACTACGAAAGCGGATTTTCGATATCTCATTTATTAACAAATTCAGCTTTAGACAATTTGTTTAAATTATCGCCATTTGTTTATCTTTGAACTACAAACGAAAGGAAAATTACTACAAACAACTACAAACGATTCTAAAGAGAACTACGAAAGCGGATTTTCGATATCTCATTTATTAACAAATTCAGCTTTAGACAATTTGTTTAAATTATTGCCATTTGTTTATCTTTGAACTACAAACGAAAGGAAAATCACTACAAACAACTACAAACGATTCTAAAGGGAACTACGAAAGCGGATTTTCGATATCTCATTTATTAACAAATTCAGCTTTAGACAATTTGTTTAAATTATCGCCATTTGTTTATCTTTGAACTACAAACGAAAGGAAAACCACTACAAACAACTACAAACGACTCTTTTTGAAGGTCCATAATTATTAATGGGTGGAACTACAAACGAAATTATTGTTACTACAAACAACTACAAGCGAAGTACTAACACTATCCATGAAAAAAAGTTAATTTTTCAAAAGTCGGGTGTCAGGTTCACATAGGTATAAGAACATTACAGAAAATGTTTGTAAATGAAATGGAAAACACTGAAAGATAAATTGTTAATCGACGCTAGAGCGTTCTAGTGTCACCTACCCGATGCGCATTTTAACGGGGAATCGAATGCTCAAAACCGGAATTCGATATCTCTAACCGTTTCCAAGATATTCGCAAAAATGTGCTGAAAATCGTTAAATTTCCTTATTTTTCACCCTTTCCGAGATATTTGAGGTTAAAGTTTTGAAAATAAAAATCGACGCTGGAGCGTTCTAGTATAGTCTATAAGATGCGCATTTTACAACGGGGAATCCGGCGCTGAAATCAGAAATTCGATATCTTTTACCGTTTTCGAGATATTCGCAAAAACGTGCTGAAAATCGTTAAACTTCCTTATTTTTCGACCCTAACTCCTCAATTTGCCGGCGAACTACGGCTCCGATTCGGTTCTAGCGCGGCCCAAAATGTTCCCCTGGTCGCGCCGGATCTTTTGAGACCAAGTAGAACCCTCTAGCTGCTTTCGTTCCGGAGTTATGGTGGAAAAACGGAAAAAAGTCGCGTTTCTTGAGCGCTATTCTTATTTTCGCACAAGAAAGGCCGCTCTGGGCCGTCAGAAAGCGCCGTTCCCTTAATGTATTATATACTGTCGGACGCGTCTTTCGACGAGGATTCCATTGCTGGCAGCGCCGAAGCGCTATCGGTAACCGCCGGAAATATCGGCAAGAAACGTTAATTTTGATCGAAAATTTTAGTAAAAATCGGTAAAAAAACACCTAAACCTTGAGATAATCCCAACGTATTACACATCAAAATACGCGTCTTTCCGCGGGGAATCGAAAGCCGCCACGCGCGTCCTCCTAGCACTTACCGTTCTCGAGATATGGGCGTTCAAAGTTTGAAACTTAAAATCGACGGTACGGCGCACAGTGGTGCAAAACCCTTGATTTTCGGAAAAAAACCTTGTCTATCTCAGATATACGACTTTTAAGCCATACTGGGGACCTACTCCTATGTACTTTTTCATTCTAGATTGATTGAAATCAAAACCAAGTCGACAACTTAAACCGTTTTCTATACACTGTTATTATTGTGTTTTAACTTTGAGTATAACTAGTATTGAAGTAAGAACTAATGTACCTAATTAATTTTCTAAAGTTTTATGGTGTGATGGACGATGCAAAATAAAATTCTGATGGGAAACAAAATATTTTATTGACATTTCGCTAACATACGCGCTGGCTTCACCTAAATGAATTAAAAACTACGCTAATTACATGTTAAAGTTTGATTTGAAATTTAAAATATTTTCACATTATTTAATGTTTTAAAACAAAATTTAAGTATTTTTTCAGATTAAATTAGCACTTCCAATTAATAAGATTAATAATAAAAAATAGATAATAGTAGTGACTACACTAATTTCGATAAAGCTTTTGCTGGAATCACCTCATACTGGTATTTTGACAACTTAACTTGAACTATGAGAGCTAATGCAGAATCTGTGTCGAACTTAGATGCAGATGTATCAGGCAGTGAAAAGGCAGCAGCATCAATTAAAGATTGGGAGTACGTTGCTCGCATTTTTTTAACTTCATACGATTGAGCTCGAAACCCACAATCGTCATAACTTTTCCCTGGCCTGCTTACTTTGTTTTTTGTTGCGCCTTCGTTGGAAGAGTTCACAACAGGCAAGTCTACCTTGAATATTCCTTCTAGCCAATCACTGTATTTCAAGAAAAACTGGGCCCTCACTCTACAAACATTTTCCAATCTGCGTTTAAATTGTGATACAAACCTCTTTGTAATGGATGAAATAATGAATGATGATATTTCTTCATCACTTAGTGAGGGCCGATTTTCACTTAAAAATTGCTCTAGAGAGCATTCTGGATTCATCAACACCTCACATAACAGTTTGTACGACATTTCAAAAGATCTCATGGTCCTACACTTTAGATGCAATATCTTGGATACACAACGTGTTTACTGAAAGTTAAAGAAACACTGGTGGTTTGATACAAATGTGTTTAGCTTTATATATATTTTTCAACTTAAAATATCCTTTCTTGCAATATTTCTTGGAATTTAGGTTACCATAATTTCATTTTATTATTTTCAATTTTTAACAAAAATTACAAACAGAATATATTTTTTTTCCAGGAAGTCTAGTTCTGAAGTACATGTTAACAAGAAAAAATGCATTACTAAATTATGTCAACTCAAAACACAAACATCTGGTTATTTTAGTAAAACTCTTTGATCTTCCTTTATTTTATTCTAGGAATTTTTTAGTACACCTGTTTAAACAATTTCGGTTTTTTTTTTCATTCAGATTCTTCCGGGTTAAGTTCGATTCTTGGAAAATTATAGTAAGTTCAAAGACAATTGTTCCTGACATATACCAGTATATATCTAACTACTTTATCGCCGTTTTCTCGGAAAACAGTAAAAACTAGCAGCTAATTCTTTTAGAGATTATAAATAGAGGTGTTAATAAAGATCGAAGGCTAAATATGAACGTGTAGGTAGCTGCAGCTATATGTTAAAAATCTACATGAATTTTAAATTTACGTATAATGGTAGCAGTCATATAATTGTTAATAAAGATAAACTATATTTAGATAGTAAACTATTTTTTATTTGTAGTTATGTAAACTATAAGACTACCGAACATAATAGAATAAATATATTTTAGTTTAAATAATTATTTTCAAAAATAAAAATATTGTTAGTTTTATGAGAAATATGAAGTCGTTTCGGAATTTCTACATATGACGACTTTCAGCACTGATATTTTATATTTAACCGGCGATAAATGTTGCAAAATGCCATTTTTCATAAAGTTTCAACATTTAGCTAACGATTTTCGTTAAATATACTATCACATTCAATACTTGTCAAAATAGGGTTTTTTCCACTTTTGCACCACTGTGCGGCGTCCGCGAGGTGACCTTTAGACGCGTCTTCCGACGAGGAATCGAATGATATAAAGCACGATCCGATATCTCTAACCGTTTCCGAGATATTTGAGGTCAAAATTTCGGAGGTAATAATGGACCCTAGAGCCTTTCCGTGTAGTCCATCAGACGCGCATTGTGACGGCGAATCGAATGATAAAAAGCACGATCCGATATCTCTAACCGTTTCCGAGATATTTGAGGTTAAAGTTTCGAAAATAAAAATCGACGCTGGAGCAATCACGGATGGAGCGTTCTAGTGCAGTCCATCCGATGCTCATTTTAACGGGGAATCGAATGCTCATAACCGGAATTCGATATCTCTAACCGTTTCCGAGATATTCGCCAAAATGTGCTGAAAATCGTTAAATTTCCTTATTTTTCACCCTTAAATCGTTGACTTGTAATAAAGCTGAGTATGTAATTGTATCTTCTTAAATTGTTGTAACGTCAAAATTAATAAATTTATTAATATCAACTTTGTAAGGCTTGTAAGCTATCTGCATGTAGATTTATGACAATGAATGATCTTTTATATTTTGTGTCAGCAATAAGGATTATTATATTGTATATAATATAGACATATCGTAAACAAACGCTTCCCTTCGCTTCTATTCATGTCCGGCGACGATTTATCAAATAAACTTTTTTATAGATACTAACAAAAAAAGTAAGTACCTGTCCAAAGGACATCTAATGACGTGCTTAACCAGCCAGTTTATTACGGTATTTACGAGGAACGAGTGATTAAGTCTGAATAATGACGCTGATTTTCTGGTTTCGTTTTATCGTGTTATTTTTGATTAAAAAATGCAAGAAGTGGCAAAAGTACTACAAGATAACCACAATTTGCATGTAAGATAGGTCATAATTGGCATGTTAAGTGATTAAACCGCCTTTTCTTTTGCTTCCGTTTCCAGTTTTACGGTGGCAATTGATGGCTTTCATCGAACACGTTTAATTTGATGGTAGTATTCCAATAACTTGCTATTAAGAGTTCATACTCTCAACGTGGAACTTTTTTTTTTTACCATACATATTATGTTTTATCTTAAAAACAGCTGGCAATTGCATGTTGATTTAAGTATATCTATGATCTGTTATCATGTTTAGACATTTGAAATTCAATGCTGTTTTATGCTTTTAAAAGCTTGCTACGTTTGCACAAGGCTACGAGTGAAGCTGGTTGTGGATAAGCATTGATAAGCTGCAACATTAAGTAGAAATAAATATTTGTTGCTCACATATAATATGTAGCATGTAGCAATTGCAAATGTCGTCTGATATAAAAATAGAACATTATCAAAATAGAAAATTTACCTACACTCTAAAAAATGATGGTAAATTTACCTCACTGGTATGTGAAAAAACATATGAAATATAAGGTAAAATTACACCAAAAAGAGGGTAAACACCAGATTACCACAAATTAGGTGTAATTTTGCCTGGTAAACACACTTTGATGGAAAAATACTTCAATAAATGAAGTAATTTTCCCCACTTGGGGAAATTTACTTAGGAGCAAGAAAAATAATATTTCGTGGAATATTATCCTTATGTTGGTAAAAATACAATATAGAACAATACAAGGGACATGAAATTCTGATTTATATATTATAATATGCATCTGTTATTGATTGAACACAAAATGTTTTTTTTTATCATTGCATTACATGTGGTCGCTTGATCAAAAATTAAACCTGTTACGAGAATGCATTACATAGCTCGACTATACAATGCGCAAGCGTTTGAGGTACGCAGTTTGAATACATGTGCGGCATCTACACTGATAGCTTCAACGCATAAATGTAAATGGTGTGTTTTTCATTTGTCTTGCAAATAAAGATTTGAGGTAAGTTCATTTTACATTAATTATGTATTGAGATGATTACCATGTACTTAGCTGTGACAGCACACATAAATAATAGAACACACCTGCGTATGGATATCTAATATGATATACTGGAAATTAACCTCAATAGCATTTGGCGGTATTGTTGCTACAAGATATGATACATTTATTTAAAGTTTTCAACGTGCAAGTGACACGCAGGAAACTACCGTATCAAACTTTTCAATTTAAACAACAGAAAGTCTTCGTTTTGAAGGAGTCAATTCTTTTTTTTTTTCCTTTTATTAAACATTTGGAAATAAAAACGACTAGTGTCTTGTCGTTATTGGAGGCTAGTTTTCGTTGTTAAGTGATGATACAAGTAAAGTAAGGAAGAGACTATTTTGGTTTTACTCTAGGATTTAATGACAAAAGTAAAGTTGGTATTAAGCACTTATACATGCAAATGTGCAAGACCGCAGGACGACAAATTTGAGTTCAATAGTTAATCACAACATTATTTATGTATACACTAGTATTGCGGGAATCGCCAGATATCAAAAACAGGTTAATCGGTTTTTAAAATTCAGTTTTTAAAATCGATTTTCAAAACCAGTTTCAAACTAAAAACAATACATATTACTTTTTAAAAAGTGCTATGCATTTTAAATTCGAAAATCTATTTAAGGCGCAATAATCTGCTTTAAAAACCGGTTTTGAGTTTGAAAACCGGTTTACCGGTTACAATTTTTAAGACGATTAATCACTGATCCAAACCCCGGTTTCACATAAAGAGGCTTCGATTCGCAGCACTATTATCTACATACAATACATTTTTAAATGCTAAATTTATTAAAAAATTTCAGGATAAATCTAAACTTGAAGAAATTGAGGTGAATACACCGTTGATAATATGCTTGGAAGAAGGTATTAATCAAAATATATTTATTTTATATGTTTTTTTACATTTATTTTTGTTTTCTAGGAAATGTGAAGTCGCATTCTTTAATGGTAGAAAGACAGTTATTAGACCCAACAGATTCATTTCGTTCTGCATTACAACAAATGATGGCCGCATATTTTTATTTTCATTTGCAGTACGCAAAAGAGGCTTCTAACACATTAGAAGTTCTGCAGAGGTTTTTTTTAAATATACCCTGAAAGGGCAACAAAATAAAAAAGCTCCAAATCCAAACTCAAATTGATAAGATTTTTTAATGTATTTTGTTAGTCAAAATTTATTTATGGTTACATTTAACTAGATCTTGTATTATGTATACAACCATTCTTAGTAACTATTGGCTTTTCTTATCGACCTTTCTCCCAAAATGTTTACTCTTTAAAACATTGCTTATTGAATTTAAAAATTTATTGAAATTATTGTAAACTGTCTGTAATTCAGCTAATTAATATATCTTTCAGAAATTATTAAAATTAAATCTAATATTATAAATGGTATATTTTGAATATTTAAGTGGAGAATCTGCATTAAGTTTCTAAATGACATAAACATGTTATTAGATAACTGAAACTTAATATTTCTGGATGACAAAACAACCTAATATCAATTATTTCTAATTTCTTTGTTGTTACTCTATCTATACATTAAAAAAATGTGGTAAAATTACCCAAAAATAGATGGCAACTGGCTAACCGCCTATTTTTGGGGTAAATTTACACCTATAGGGGATTTTTCAACACACTGGTGGAATATTCTTGAAGGTGTGGTAAATTACCTGAAATTATTCATTCCATTAGGGAATATTACTTTAGAGGTGTAATTTATCAGGGAAAATCACACTTTCAGGAATATTCCACAAGCATGTGAAAATCCCTATAGGTGTAAATATACCCCAAAAATAGGCGGTAGCCCAGTTGCCATCTATTTTTGGGGTAATTTTACCACATTTTTTTTTTAGGGTGTAGTGTGCAACTACATTTGGCAATTAAAAACAATCCCTCAATTTCCGTTTTGATTGAAAAGTTGCATGAGCTAACTGCTCTTGTTTTATTTAAACAGAATTTATTTTTATCGGACCGAAGATTCACTTTTTTTGCGTACATAAACTAACAAGGATCGTTAGTAGCATTATAGAGAAGGCAAACAACAGATTCTAGTATTGAGCTTTATGGTATTGAGCACATTCTTTGAGTGCCCCGTCATCCTGATTGTCCGCATGCTTTTATCGGTAGATTCCTCGAGCTTAATCATCGCCAAACGACCTGCCCATTAGCGAAGATCTCATTGAACGCTCTCAAATTAACCGTCGTGGTTCGTGCAAAGTTAAAATTTTCAATTTGCAGCTAATAATGAAGCCAGGCGGAAGATGTCAGCGCCTAGCCCCATCCAATACAACACCGCATAATGGACGGTTTTATTCCTGGCGGACAGTCAATTAAATTACATGGTCATTTACGTTGAGGATCATTAGTATTTGTTTACCGCTTAATGATAGGGCCGAACGGTAGTGACCATTACAGAAAGATCGCGGAAATCCAATCGAAGAAGGAGGAGAATATAGGCGCATGAAGTATACCTGTTTAAATCCGGCCGTGTGCTAATGGTAGATTTTCTGCGACGATAATAAGAAAATACCATAATCACTGTTCGTGTGGACGTCATCAAAGTATTTTATTCCTCTTCTATTTCTGGTCGCGAGCTGTGTAAATATTAGCCCTGACGTGTAAGAATTTCTATTTAGCGAGATTAAACCATTATGTTGCGAGTGTTGATTTAGTGCGAGTCAATTTAATCTGACACGAGACCAATACAAACAGTGAAAGATTAATTAAGTTTCTATTGCAGGTGTTGTTGACTCTCTTAAAGTTTGACTACTGTAAATTTTTTATTAGTGTAATTCTAATGCACCTATACACACATCAGAGAGCAATTTCCGTTAACTATCATCTTGATATTCAACGTTTGTTTCTCTAGCAATGTTTTATGCATGTCACTCATGGATTCGATTGTAAATTGGATAGATATAGAAGGAATAAACTGTCGTAAATGCAAAATTTTGTTAATATAAAAGTTCTTGCAGTTCTTTCTTCTAAGGCAAATAACCCCACGAAAGAACCCAGAGCCAAACAACACATAGGGGAAAGAAAACAATCAATCATATACTTCATCAACAAAAATAAAAAAAAAATATTATTTTGTTTTACATTATGTATGGCATAATGTATCAATATTACAATAGTAATAAAAATAATCATTAAAATTAATAAATAACGAGAATACAATCAACTAGGTCAAGAATGCCTTTTGTATTATTCTCTAGTTGCTACATTGAAGGAATGATTATGAGGAATTGATACGAATCTTAAATTATTGCGCTTCACCTAAGCTATCTATTCTAAATACTATATGGATTCTATAACAATTGAAATGTTTCTACTCTAATTAAACAATTTCCCTATGATTATTATTAATAATAATAACGAAAATATATAAACCAACTATCAGTTGTTATTATGTCCTTGGGCCTACTGGGGAAACTAGTAGTCTCTTGTTACACTGACCATTTTCCCTTGGTGGCGTTACAAAAGTGATTGCGTGTGGTGTACAAAGAAACTGTAGTGGTCGTAAATTACAAATGAAGAGGGTGTCTGACAGAATAAAGAAAGAATCGAAAAAGGGAAAGATGTCTTCACTATTAACTTCTTAGAACTGAAGGAACCTAATTCTAAATATGCATGGGGACGTAAGAAAACTAAACTACGGAGTCGGGTTAGAATAAAACAAATGTATTGTTACGCTACACAGTAGCATACAGCCCGGATTAAAAAAATAAATTTTAAAAGAAATACATTAATTAAATTAGAAAAAAATCAAATTTTATATATCCCAGTGTCATCTATCTTTATTAATTTTGATTTAGAAGTGTGCTCTCTTACCAGCCAGATGGCATGCAGGGCGAGAAATTTCCGATCGAGGGAGGGTGACATAAAAAAAATCACAAATAGCTCGTTACTCTCTTATATATTTCAGTGAGAGAGATGTTAGTCAATGTGCTTCCCTCAAATTCATGTTTAAGACCAGTTAAATGATATCATAGGCATGATAATGTTGTGCCTCAATAGTATTCAATCTCTTATGTAAAATTAAAACATTTAAGTGTGGATGAAAGTGATTTTATTTAATAAAAAAAATTCTAAATGTGAACTTGTTTAAAATCAGACATAAATCTTTGGATATTTATCTCAGGTAAGTACGTGAGTCCGTTTAATTAATAACACTAAAGTTTTACAAGTAATTCCACATTTTGCAATTTTAAATTCATGGTTTCGAACGTAAATACGTTTAAATTAAATTTCAAAATTCCCGCGTTTTCTGACCGTTCAAACTGAGTTAAGCTAGCTTAAATAGACGTGCGAGACAGAATGGCCAACCTTGATGGTTAAATACTGGATATTGGTTCGTAACGTAAATACATAACAAATACTTATAAACCTATTTACACAAATTTCCCCAAGTAACTGCGAACAGTTTCGCAGACGATACAAACGTTTTCTAACCTCAATTCTTTCTGAACGAATAAAAATGAAGTTTCTCATAAGTATAATCAAATTTAGATTAGAATGGAATTAAAACGTTTATTTTTAGGTAGATTTGACGAGGAATACCTTCTACAAGGCCGGATTCTGCAGACATCGGAGTGGTCAGGACTGTTCAGGTGTCGAATCAGGGCCCTGGTACATCATAGGTACTTCAGATCAAGGAAAAAATGGCTCGTTCAGGACAGGAACATCATAGCAGGAAACTCAGCTAAATCGTCGTTGAAGAAAAATTATCCAAAAAGGTTGCAGGTAAATTTGGATAATATTTATGTGAAAAACTTTGTTTAACAATTAACAATTATTTTTAGGTTGTAATTTGAAATAAAATTGGATTTTATCGAAATAGCCGTTAAATTTTTCAAGAACAAATTGAGATAGGTCTGCCTCGAACAAAGTTCGGTTAGTGAATGGTTCGAATTGAAAATGTTTTAACTGACTTGAAAGTGATTGTCTTCGTCAAGGAGTCCAACTGTCTGTGAAAATCAGTTAATGTAACCGAAATGAGGGGAACATCCATTGTTTTATATATGAGAATGCCCATGTGATCGAAAGGATTGTCGACTGTTCAAACGAAATGAAAATAAATAAAATTACAAAATCTGGAATTACCTTGCAATTGAAATATGATGAAGGCATGTGTCTCTGAATTGTGAGAAAAATACATTTGAAATTTTTAAAGACTTATGTAAAATTAACAATCTTAGACTTCATTATTGCACCTAAAAGGTAGACAACCATTTATACACATAGAATTGTTACAGAACCCAATTTCCAGCAATTTTCCCATGTCTTTCTGTTGACATATCAAAGCAATTGGACTGCCAATGCATATATAAACGTTATTAGACTAATTTTAACTGACATAAATACACAGTAAAAATAATAAGAATGTTCATTTGAATTGAACTTGGATCCAATTTTGATCTGTCAAAATCTATTGTAATAGTATACTATTCAAATTCTAATATTAATTTTCGATGTGTAGGTATATCACTGCTGATCATCTTGCTTCCTGAAGAGAAAATTCTAAAGGAAAATGCCTTGAAGGACTTGCCAAATGCGGAGATTTCCTACATTACCTGGACATCGTCTGGCTGTCTGCTGCTACATATTATATCCTTTTTCTTATAATATCTAATTAGTTTTAAAATATAACTAAGTAAAATAGTAACATTCCCTTTTAAATAATAGTAGAATATATTTGCCATAACAGTATATAATTCTGTTCTAAACACATATAATATATTAAACATGGTTTTGCAAAAAAACAGTTCTTTTTTTTATCTTCCTCAAACAGTTCTTGACCTATCGATATTTTGTACGGTTTATAATTGCATCTTT
Source organism: Protaetia brevitarsis (assembly GCA_004143645.1). Classification (NCBI taxonomy): domain Eukaryota; kingdom Metazoa; phylum Arthropoda; class Insecta; order Coleoptera; family Scarabaeidae; genus Protaetia; species Protaetia brevitarsis. The sequence goes on from RXPK01000206.1 coordinate 1,463,329, forward strand.
AAGTGAACAGTGTAATTAAACAAATGACCAACCTTTTATTACCATTTTGGCGTCATATTTTTTTTTTTACGAGATTTCAACAGGTTAATCACAGATACCCAATTTAAATTCCTCATCATTTACGGCCGAATAAAAGCGTATTTATATGCGAAATTTACGCCTTCCTCCTACTAATAAGTAATCCCGGTCATCTCGTATGTAAACTTGAACGGAAGCAATGGTTCGAGTCATCATAACCGCCTGTTCGTCTTTAAACTTTTGCCTTAATTAGCACCGACGATCTGCCCCGAAAATAAATACGCCGGTGGTCAACTGACACGTAAAAAGCGATTTTACGAGGAGTATAAACGACAGGTGCCTTCGTATTTCAATTATCGCATCGTACGTCGTTTCGATATTGCGTTCGCCTCCGTATATGGTCTTTGACGAGGTATCGCGATATCGCCAACGAAAAACGCTGGAAATAAATGGTAGTTTTAAAAAGAGCAGGCGACAGACGCAATTAGACGAAAGTCCGACGTTAATATTCATCGTGAAAATGTCCTCCTCTCCACACCCTTGCATGTGTGTCCACTAATTAGCGGAAGGTTGCGGTATTTATAGTTCATACATATGTGGACATAAATCTATGGTTAACTTGACGTGATCGCTGCGATCAAATGATTAGATACGTATATTTTTTTTTTTTGGTTCAAAAATTTACATATAGTAATTACCTGTGAGTTCTTACACGCGCGGATCGGCAACCGTATAAATAATATTTTTGTGGCGTCACAAGAGCAAGAGCGTTATCGTCCTTATCGTCGAAATAAATTATGTATCTTATCAATCGATAATTGTAGATAAGATGTATTTGCAATTTTACCCTATCATGCAGGTCTTCCATTCGTAACGTGTTGCAATTTTATACAAATCAATACGCAGTATCTTTAATTCATGTGCATAAGAATTAGGTACTTCAATAATTACTATCACAGAAGCATGTTGTTAAATGTGCAGATTGCGCATTAATTGTATCTAACATATCGAATGGGATTATTTTTCAACACTATCACTCTATCACATGGCATCTAAATCAGAGCGCTGCACAAGTCACAGATCATGACTTAAAGGAGATGGGTAACTGAATGCTAAAACTGGGCGGCAATTTTACAGCACATAGTTTCCAGCTAAAAAACTAGGGTGCGCTAGTGCTTGTCGCGAAATTTAAAATCAAGTATATAGAATGTAGGGCACTAGTTAATCGTTAGCCGATACGAGAAAATGGATTTTTGTTTGCTAATGTTGTAAACGCACTTTGTTGTATCTGCATATCATAATAATAAACAGGACAAAAATATGAATGGAAAACCGCATTGATAACTTTTAATGAGTTTTTCTGGTCTTCGAAAATACATCCAAAAAAATCTATTATCAATCCGAATATTTTTATTTATTTAGAAATCGAAACTTGATATTTATTTCAATGAACTAAATCTCGTTGGTTAGAACATAAGAGTAAATTCTCTGAAAACACAAGATACTTTTAGAACAAATAGTATAAATATTTGCATTGAAGTGTACTTCCTCCAAGTAAACATTGTTATTGTCGTAAGGAATAAATCCATGCAATCATAGTGAGAAAGTCTCTAGATTCGAAATAAAATCCCGTATATGTTTGGTATAATGAATTACTGTATAAAATTATTAAATGTTTTGTACTGAAAACATGAAATATCAAATTGAAATTACTATAATATTGAAACATTTGAAACGAATTTTACCCCACCATTTATTGCACTAAAACTTATCTGTCATTGGTTCCCTCCTTTTTAGAGGGGTTTAGGGGGTTTTGCATATACATACGCTTTACTTGGTGTCACTTTTTGTTTGGCCAGTGAACAGTGTTGTCGGTTGTGAGTGTAAGTAAATCTAAATGGATACCCCACCCGTTTCGCAGCTACTTAGAGAATGGGGTGGAATGGGGCTGATGCAAAGATGCTACCATTAAAATATTAATATTAAAGGATTACTGGTTTAAAAAACTTTGAAATAATACTTAGAGTCAGCGCCATTATGTCGATAAGATATGAACATGGTAGGTGAGCACATTAACAAACATATATAGGTATTTACTACTTATTAGTTTTCAGTAGGTAATACCAGCAAATTATTATACTGATTAAAATTATATCAGTAACCAACGCCGCCTAGATATACCAGGCCCAGGCATCGAGTGGGAAGTACCCCGAGAACACCGGCCACAGCGACGGATACGCATAACATGTATACCTCTACGCATCAATATCCCGCGCGAACTCCTGGCGTACCCCGACACGCTACCTTCTCCCAAACATTGTAAAACTATAAAATTTATTTAATTACATAATATTTCTTTTTGGGTTTTTGGTGTTACAGACACAAAATTAGTAGGTAATTATTACCCTTGAACAGTAGAAATGCTTAGATTAAGCAGGTAAGTATTATCAGTTCTTTATACGTATATGTTGGAAGCAAATAATGGCAAAACTTCAAATAATTCTTTTATATACTTCTATCAAATGTATATAAATTATTAAGGCATAAATATGATAGTTCCCAATTGAGAAAATCTATTTACTCAAATCTAAAATAATCATATTTGTTGTGAAAATATTATATGTTCATCATGATTTTAGATATTGATTACATTTGAGCTAAAAAAAATGTTTTGTCTAATAAATTCACGGGTTTGGAAAACTGAACAATTTTATTCTTAATATAAACACATCACCTTCTTGCTTGTATAGGAAGTTATGTTATATTCAATATGATGCATTTATATTCAAATTGAGTAATTATTTTTTTGTGTGTAAGTTTGTATATGGCCAGCCTCGCAGTTCCAACAACAATTGCTATATACAGTGATCGACGAATTTTTTTATTTTGAATTTCGTAATTTTTTTTTTGGAAATCACATCATGTCTTTAAATTAAAATAACATTCATCAAGTCTGCTGGTATACGAGACAGAGTCAAAAATATGAAATTACGCTAAGAATAAAGTATCTCAGTTTTAGGGTTAGAAAATTCTTTTGTTAAGAAATGTTATTCTAAATTCAACACTATATCTAAATATGAACTTTATATAATATATAGTTTGAATTTTAGCAATAAATGTGATTTAATGTTTTTTTCTGGAATTATCCTGTCTTATATTATTCTGTGCATGCTTTGTGAGAGTAAATCATGTAAATTAGTTAGTTTAAAAATGTTATAGCCTTGAAAAGAAAAACTTTCAAATGGGAATTGTTTCTGCTGTCCTCCGTGTTTTGTTTAGAAACAAAACAAAATAATTACAACATAGACCGTCTTTCCAATGGTTTTTTTCCCAGAACTAGCAATTCTATTCTTTTTTTTTTCGAATTATTCAAAGAATCCCTGGCCTCTAAGGTCGCCAGACCTATCCCCAATGGCACAAACTTTACAAATTTCAACCATTTGGAAATATCGACCACTTAGAAAATGTAATTAGACAATGTGCGCCGGCAATCAATCCTGCTTTTTTACGGAATATCGTTAGAGAATTCAACACTAGATCGATTAAATATGGAGAGCGACATGTAATTTCAAGTTGGTTCAATGTTTATCTTTTACGTTATTAAATATCTGTTTTGACATGATTGTAAATGCATTGTTTTATTTCTTCTTTTACTTATAGTGATCAACATTAAGAGCTACATTAAAGGATTACCAAGTTAAATTGATTGTGAATCACAAAGTCCAATTAGATGTATTTATTTTGTTGCATTTGAAAATAAAAACAAGTCGTGCAGAAAAATAATTCCCATTTTGAAGTTTTCTTTTTAAGGCTATAACATTTCTATAGTCACAAAATATGCACAGAATAGAATGTGACAGCTGTATGAATTCGATAAACTTTATATACAGAGTACCTAACAACAATCTGTATGTTTCAGCTATGTTGCTTTTTCTCGCACCTTTAAGTAGCAGCTTCTTTGTTGTTTGTTACTGGGCAAAGCTTCGAGTTGTGGAAATACCTTGACAGTTCTAGGGACTGACATCAACTGGCGTATTATACCAAAAAAGTTTTTGTTCACACAGGAAACGTTCAATAAACACGACAAGCTTATACTTACTCACAGCCTATAAGCAGGAACGTGATGGCTGGGAGTCCTCCACGCCACGCGGCGACAGTTTCTGCCTTTTACTGTTACAACCACTGCTATCGCACAGCGCAATTCAATCGCTCCATGCCGGTGTTAAATGTCCGTATCGACTATCAATTACGGTAAATTATTAATCTCCCGTGTATATCTATACAATAAACGCGGTCATAACATTATCGTTCTATAGGAAGATATATAACGTCCGATATAATGCGACTGGATTTCTTCTGAACGCTTTCCCGATCCGCTAAAACGATATTCCGCGTCGATAATGGAGAGATTAAGGTTTCTAGATGCGCGGAAGAAAGGCACTTGCATCGCGATTGATTCGTAATTGAATATGTGATTTTTGTATTAGTTTCATGGCTTCATTCTATTACGAGTGAAAGAAACATTGATAGAGTTTTATATCGGTTCTTAATCTTATAATTTTTTCACCCTGACCTACATCAATTTTAATAATTTATTGCTTTTTCAGTTGATATTGATTGCAAATTTAAGTCAATGCTTTTCAAATCTTTAAGGCAAGGCACATAGAGAAAAAGACTTTGTTAATTCAACAAACTGTTAATTGACTCAAGCAAGTAGTATGTTTGTATCGGAGCAATCAGATACCTAATTGTTTTTCAAATAAATCATTTTCTCACCATCGGGCATTTAGTTGAAATCTACCTAAGATTTGTTTTAATAAAGTAGATTAGGTGGTTTAAATATTTCAGATGAATGCTTATATTTTTTATTCAATCAATCGGTTTGTAATAATAAATTAGATTGTCCAAATAAGATATTTATGGTATTTTAATAAGTGATTGAGTTCATTAAATTATTATAATTTTGTGTCGATAAAAGATATAATTGTAAGTTAAACAAACAGCTGCTTGCTTCTAATAGAAAATATGTATTGTTTTTAACAAATCTTTTTTCTCGGTGCAAATTGGAAATAAGAGCACTCTTATATTGCAAAATACAAATTTGTCTACAGAGCTCCTGAAAAAGTTGATAGTAAATACTGCTGTGGCCTGGCACCCCGGTTTTTGTAAATTCAATGATTATATTTTATTACGATCTGTTTTTCTCAATGTTTTGAGAAATTGATCTCAGAATTTATTTGTTTATTTTTAGAGATTTTTTTTAAGATTTAGTTAATGAATTGATTGGTTAATTATTTATTTAAATGTTCAGTTGTTTAAATTGATTTCACTCTTTAATATATTTTTATTTGCTCATGTTAGCTCATGTCCTTTTTTGTAGTTGTTTTCTATGATCATTGTGCGTTAGGAGCAGCGCACGCAGCTGTTATATTATATATATATGCGACTGTTTAACTTTGTAAGCCAGTTCTTTGACGAGATGCCGAGTAAGTACATGTAAATTATATTGTTAGCTGCCATTTTGGTATTTCATTTTGATTTTAAGTTTTGTTGCGTTAATTTTGAATTTATCTCATCCATCAAAGAACTCATTTTATAATAATTGGTATTATATTATTGTGTATACAAATTAGATATAGGATCATTTATTATTACGTGCAGGAAGATATATTTAGTTAAAAGAGTTAATTTTTCGTTTTTTTTTTTGTATTTTGCTGATTTGTATTTTATTAATCCTCGGGGTTGGGTGAATAGAAGCATTGTGCTTGTATGTAAGTTTTTCTTTGGTAAATTTACTTGTTTTCTCCACGTTTAATTTAGTTTGCATTAATTTTGAAACACGTGGATTTTTGTTGTAATAAGGATTCTTCCTGAACTGTTTTTCTTTTTGTTTGTTGAAGGATTTGCATTGTCCTTTTGTAAATATTAGAGTCTAATGCAGGTTTTGATTTCGACCAGGATCTTTTGTCCAAGGTTTTATTTTTCCTGCATAATTGTAGTTAACTTTTTTTTTTAATAAAATTTCTGATTAACGTCATTCAAAATTTCTGTTCTTTTATTTTTGATTAAACCTTTTCAATTTTTGGAGTAATTAAAGTCAGTTTTCTTTCACCCACTTTTTACTTTTCGTGATTAGTTTTAATTTGCGAGGGTAACCCTGAGTTTAATTGTTCTTTTGCGCCCTTTTATTTTTATCCGCTGAGCTAGTAAATTTAATTTTTCATTTTGCATTTTCTTTTGTACCTTCAGTTCACAGCAATACGTAAATAATTCAACCAAGTAACTATAGATTCGTTCCCTGTGCAAACAATCTGCACAATTTAGTCATTTCTGCGGGACCATTTTAGTCATGTTAAGAATAATATCTCGGTCACCATGAAACTGTGTAAGCAAAAATTAGAATCTAAAGCTACAGGGAGCGGACATTCCCTTTTTTCTGATTGGAAAATAATAAATCAGGAGGGTACCACAAGCGTCACTGCTGGGATCACTCTTGTTTCTAGTATACGTAGATGAACTTACGAATGTATCAGATCACAAAAGTGTGTTGTTTGCTGAAGATCATTCAATTGTACTATGAGAACAACAGGATTATTAAAGGAAGATCTTAAAAATTTGTTATACTCACTACAGTTGTCACAAGTAAACTGGAAGTGTGAACATGTGAACTATTTTGGCGGTTAAAAATTGCAATTTACCTTCAATCATGTGCTACGTATTTTGTCCGCGTAGAAGCGACGCTTTGTGCACACCATCCATGTGTCCAGAAATTCGATTGAGGTGCAAAGAGTATTTCGGGTGCAGAAAGTGTGCCTTCGTAAAAATAAAATACTTACCATGCCGAGTGTATACATTTTTGATTTATGTTTTTAAGAGTACATACTTGAAACTTTATCATAAGAAACACCTTGGTCATCATTACAATGTCCGCGGTGGCTTTGAAGCCAAATTTTTAATGGCACCACAGACTTAATAAATAGCAGAAGTAACAATTACTTACAATTTGTAAAATCTTCGCTATTGTTCAACTGTGTGAATAAAATTAAGAATAAGGAATAAACACATATTCCATTAAACTATTCAGATGATACACTGTTCAGAAAAATCACAATTTTACAGTTGAACTACAAAAAAAATAAATAAATAATATGAAAGCTAGACATATGTGTCAACCCTCAACAGGCAAGATCGAGTGATCAATTGGTGCATCGGATTTTGCTCTGAAGCAAAAAATAAATGTCATAATTATTTTACTACATTTTAGTAGTAACGATTTAGAACTCATTTTGGACGATCTATTTATTGATAGCAGTAAAACTTTTTGGTGTTGTCCTAACATAACTTAAAAAGGCCATGTTAATTTTTAAAGGCATCCGCCTAAAATAATCCAAAATCGTGCTTCCATACCACATTTCGAAAAAATGCAAGATCTAGTCGGTTGATTCTTGAATTTACTCAAAATTGATACAAACATGAAGTTCTTACTCTATAACTTATAGGTGATTTGATATTTGAGAAATATTGACTTCTAAAAATTGTAATAAGAAGTACATGCCTCCAAATTTACGTATCTTTGTTCCTTCACTTATAATAATAATAATAATAATAATAATATAATATGAAGTATATTTATGAAATATTAGATTATGGTTAGATACAGAGATACAAGATATTAAAATTTTTATGCTCTGTTTTTCAGAACACAATGCCCGGGATTTCAAAATTTTATTTTTTTAAAATTCAATACCAATTTATTATTAATTCAATTTATATTATTTTTATTTAGCTTGTCCGTTTACGTTTTATTTATTTATTTACTTTTTTTCAATAAAAAATCAATTAAATTAAAATAGTGGTTTTAGTACACCCAGCGACCTCTCTAATAAGTGAAAGAAAACTGTGGAAAGTGATTTCCTACCTGCTAGGTGGCACGGACGCTTCAAAGGGACCAGATGTCTGTCAGAATCGTACCCAGACGCTTATAACGAATAGGCAATTTTCTCACCTAACGGGCACACCCTCAAAGCCCCTTCTTGGTTTATTAAAATTTGAAATAAGTAATTATCGAAAAACGATGTAAAACACTTACTGTACAAATAAAAGAAACGTTTCAAACCAAAACAAGCTTAAATCTTTATTTATTTACCCAAATGCTATGTTTCAATCAATTGAGACTCTATGATCACAAGGTACGTAAATTGGAATCAGTAAAATACTATATATGATAATCTTTAATACAAAAACACGTCTTCGAACTTACCTGGCATTGTAAAAGACTAAAGAGGTTATGGACAATGTCATAAAATAAATTAAAATTCAAATAAATAACGGCGCCATCTACCCGTACACAGCAAATACTAAATTTTAAAGCAAACGATTATCTATGATTATCGATATTTGTTAAAGATAGCTATTTTATCACAGATCACACTCAGTGATATTTATTTATAACCCTTGAATATTAAAATTCCTAAAATAACTAACTAAAAGGGCGGCTATTATAAAACTAACCCCAAATTATCGTAAAGTGAAAATAAATTACACAAAAATATAAGTTTCTGATTAAAATTGAAAGGGAACTGAATTAATTCCGTTCTGTTTTAGGTGAGGTGATTCTATGGAATACTAACTTGAAAAGGACACGACGCTTGGCAAACTCTAGTGCTGGAATGGAGTTTCTAATGGAACGGGCCCCCGGTCTCGCTCAATGGCATGGAAAGGCAATCTGGTCGGGAGCTCTTCGTAGGAAAATTTTTATAGTATATTCCCTTGGCAACATGCAGGTATTCGATAAAGATTACATAAACAGAAGTTGTAACGATACTTTTTTAGGTAATACTTCTTGGAACTTTGATAATTTTTTTAAAATTGTGGCAAAAAACGTTATAAGAAGATTAAGACAACCGTCGTGTCTGGTAGCCACCAACAGAATGAGAATTCAAATCATATTCAACGGTCAACAGCCTTCGATTGTTATCACACAGGTCGACCAACCTGAATTTTGAAAGATAAAGCTAACCGACATTAAAATACCGTTATTTTCTCTAGTTCGAGGGGAATACGCCAGACGTTAAAAACAAAACATCCCGAGGAAAGAAAAATCTCTCCGAGCAAAATATACACAAACATAAAAAAGATACCAGGTCAGTTTGAATTAACATATAAAATGCAGTTTACATTACATAAAGGCAATATTTAGCATCTAATGCTAATGTGGTCCATTTTAAATAACTATCTTTAACAAATTCATAATTCGCCTGTAGAGTACGCAACTGAGTACACGCCTCACTTTTGAATTACTTGTTCATTTAGTTTAGAACCTTGTTGTAAATGATTTTCAAATAGATTCCATACCTTAGATATCATAGCAGTACATTTATAAAAGTAACTGAAAGTAATAGATCACGCTGATAAACAAAAATCAACACGTCACGCTTACTAACTTGCGACTGTTTGTGATTCACTATGTGTTACGATCAATTTAATAATCACTTTAACAAATGAATGAAATTATTTATGTCCAAATAACACAATAATTCATCGTGATGCGGTATATGAATTTCATGTTTTTAAAGATACAGTTTTACCGAGTAGAAATAAATTTTACTAGAAGAAAATTATCAGTTTTACCTTCTTAATTAAAATTTAATGGCAAATACAAAATTGTAAGGCAGGGTGGGCCACCATGACCTACGACGAGACATTTAGATATTTCATGAAATACATGTTTTTAACAGTACATTTTTTTTGCATTTATGTCACATCTCAAATTTACATGATAAACTATTAATTTTACCGAAACTTATTTTCTCATGATAAATGTCATAGAAAAACATAAAACAAAGTTTACATGATTTATTGTAATAAATTTACAACATTATTACATGCAATTTTTAGTGTGCCTTTCACATGTTCAAGAAGTACATTGTATATAACTTGTATATATGTTCGCCTAATAAATTATCAAAAGCAATTACTGATCAAAATCCGCGCAATTAACTTCCAATAAAATAGCAAATTTAACTCCAATCGTAAACCACTATCCAATTCCCAATTCCTAGTACATACAATCCCGTCGGATACTCATCTAATACACTGCACAAGTCGAGAGAACAAATTAAATACATCATCGATTAAATTTATCGCACTTCGTACTTGTTGACGCGATTATCGTGGCGTAAAATTTATGCTACGTTGCGTCTCGGGAAACGATAGCACTTAACAGGAAAGGGAATACGCGAACCGGTCGCCAGGAGCTTAAATAATCCACAGATAGACTGTATGTTTATAGGTACTCGGGTATTGTAAGCAGATCCGTCATATAGATCCCGAGACTGAGCAAAAACGCCACTAAATGAGTCTTAGGCCGGCGATTTTAATTGTAATTCTGGTGTGGATTTATTTAATCTCTCGCAGATCGTGTTTTCGCCGTGTAGTCTGGAAAATCTACCGGTAATATCTTTAGAAAACGGAATCCGTTCGAGTAATTCGGACTCGCTCCGCTTAGCAGTAATAGGATATAAGAGCCGTATTGCGTGTATGCGTTAGTTTGCAAGCTGTTAAGTAATTATGTTCGTAAATTATATGGTTGTTTTATATTGCGCACATACAGAAGTTTTCCGCAGATTATCGTGCGTCACTTTTGAACGCCCTTTGTGTATGTTCACTTACTCTTCTCAAGGGAAAATGTATACAAACATTGGAATAAAAATAAAGTTAATAATATTTACATTTTTTTTTTTTTTTGAGAAAATGATTCTAAGTGAATTACAAATATGGTGAAAGAGTTTATAAATTGATGAACCATTCAGTGTATTATTTGTGGCACCAATTTTGGACCCTTTGTTACGGGGTTCGCTCGCTCTCAAGCTTCTTGGATCGAAATAATTTGGTTCGACACACAAATTCTTGGCACTGTATGTTTGACAAAACAAATAAAATTCAAGATAATAAAGATACAATGAATTACAATAGAAGTTAAATTTTAACATAGGTTACGATGATAATATATGAATGTTCGGTCTTACCCTGTATTCTTAAATAATAAATTAAACTATTAATTATGATATAATTCCGAAATATAGATGTTATTCTTAATGTCTAGGTTAATCCATCTCATCCCAGTGGTGCGTTTGCGCACCACATTTCCAAATTTTTTTTCCAACACTAAGCGGTATTAATATTTCATTTGCGGCTCAAAATGTGTTACATAGTTTCTATTATATTTGGAAAAAATAAACCTACTCATATAGTATGAATATTATGTAGTGTTATTTTCGCTTCAAATAACTTAAAAAATCAGTTAGTAACACGGGGTCAATCACTAGTGAAAAAACACTATTTGCAAATGGGATTTAAAATTTTTGCTTATGTACGCGTAATGTCTTTTAGTATACCGTTATTAAGCATAAATTTTATGTTAATTATTATATTATTTTTCTATTAGAATGAATAATAACAAAATTTTTACAACAAATAGTTGAGTGGTGCATTTATGCACCACTGGCGTGATTTAATATATTTGAAACACATTGTAACACGATTTCGATATGTAATATAAGAGCTTAGATTACGCATATACGTTATTATAGCTTTTATTAATTATTTTATATATTTGGCTTCAAAAAACATTTAGCTCCATCGACCTCAATTTCCTCTTTGCCTGCGCCAAAATGGATAAAGGAGGGGATTGTCTACACCCATTCATCTGTCTCTAACGAAGCTATTGATAAAGAACGAATCAAGGTAGAACTTTTCGGCAAGACATCTTTAGAAGTTTTTTTCGTTTCTTTGACGACGATGTGCTGAATATGCTCATAGAATATTCCATAAAATATGCTTACAACAATCGCTTTGACTTTCTCCTAGAAAGACATGAATTGTTAAACTTTATCGGCATATTATTATTTTCGGGATATCATTCACTACCACAAATGCCCTATATTGGTCAAATGATGAGGACAAGGGAATTGACTTGATAAAAAAGTGTATGAGCAGAAATAGGTTTCAAAATATAAAGCAAAATTTACATTGTTCAGATAACAATAACTTAGACAAAAATGATAAATGTGCTAAACTAAGACCATATTTAGAAAAATTACAGTGGGTACAACCTTTCAATTGATGAACAAATGGTGTCATATTTTGGTAGGCATTCTTGCAAAATGTTTATCAAAGGAAAGCCAGTAAGGTTTGGCTTCAAGATTTAGTACCTCAGTTCCTCTGATGGATATTTGTTTTATTCATTATCGTATGCAGGAGCTAGTGGTAGCAAACATTCTGAGTTAGGTCTTGGTATCTAAAAAAGAAAGGTTTCTTCGCCAAAGGTACAATCAGAGAAAACAGAATACAGAACTCTCCACTAGAACATCCAAAAATATTTTCTAAGCGTGAGAGGGGTTCGTATTAGTCGGCATATGACTCTAATACCAAAATTTCTCTTGTGCGCCGGAGCGACAATTCTACTGTTACCATTTGCATCAATGACATAAATGTACAGCCATAAATCGCGTGAAGCGATATAATAGGAAAGAGGAAAAAGGACACATATGTAATTCAACCTCATGCCATTGCTGAATATAATAAGTATATGGGTGGGGTTGTCCTACATGATAATTGAATTGCAAGCTATAGATACAGGATTTTAGGGAAAAAGTGGTAGTACAATTATTAACGCCTGGAAGTTGTATAACATCGCCAATGATACTAAAATATCACAACTAGATTTTAAATCGTATATAGCTTTATATCTTCTAAAAATCGAAAAAAACCTACGTCTCGCGAAATGTTCCTCCCACAATTGATGAATTTCGCTACGATCAGCATGAGCATACTATCGTATCGCATGAGTCTAAAGCAAGAAAAAGGTGCAGGGTATGTCATAAACATACTATTTACATCTGCGAAAAGTGCAAAGTGCATTTACATGTAACTTGTTTTAGGGAGTTCCACAACAAATAATTCTTTTTCGTTAGCGGTACTTCCCAGTGGTGCATTTATGCACCAGTCAGAAATATTAAAAAATTATAATATTTTATTTTTTTGTTCAAGCTTAGTCGGCATATTCGGCAATTTAGTCCAATTTCGCACATACTTCGGCATTTTTCTATTGTCAAATTGGTTTTATTTTATTTTTTATGTTACATTTTGTATCATGGTTCCTACCAGTGGTGCACATACGCACCAACATGTTTTTTTGTGATCCGGTTTTTATTTTGTTTGTAAATTATTCAAATACTAATCTATTAGCCGCATTAATAAAGTTATTTAAAACTAATTTTTTTTTTTTTGTTTTACACTCCGTGGGATGATATGGGTTAATAATGTTGGCCGGAAGGTTTGTGTCATGTGATAGGATTTTGAAAATAATAAAAATAAAATAATGAAATATTAATTTGGTGTAAGAAAAGAAAATAATAAAACTAAAATATACGACTTATCTGGTAAATTTCTAGGAGTGTCGGTGTATTGCCTCCGTGAGGGTGGTTTGAGCGCGTTACGCTGATGTCAAGGCGTGGTCCTCTTTCGAATTCAACGATCTGGATTTGGTCTCCTAAATTAGGTACTTCGCTCACCCTCGAGGTTCAACTCAAAGCCAAAATAACGTAGTAGTTGTGGTAGATAGTAGATAATAGTAGTAGTAGGTCCTAAGATAGGATCGGATTACTAAACTGATAAAATTAACAAGAGAAGTCCGCTTACCAGTGACCTAAGATGACGCCATTAACAAAATGAAATGCCGGCTTGACGCTGCTGTTTCAAAACCCTTTTCAGGAATATCGATGCAAAGGACACAAATCTCCTGGCAGTCCTAGGTAAAACGAACAGAAATGCACTCGATATTAGAAGTTTCTCGCGCGACAAAATCCCACAATGTGGTCTAACTAGAAATTTGCACGGAGCAACTTGAACAGCGCGTCTAAGATGGTGTGTGTGCCTGTGCGTCTCTCACTGCCTTAGCGAGAGGGCAGAAGTCGGAAAATACAACGTGAATCAAATAAGTCATTGACAACTTGAATAATTTACACAAATGAAAAGGTTTTAATGAATGAAACTTGAACTAATAATTAAAGACTGAAAAGCAAATTTAACTGACAATGAATTACTAATTAATTTGGAAATAAATAACGAAAACGAGACATTAAATTTTGTTATCACGGTAAGATGCGTTGTGACGAGCAAGGAGTTCGAAACCTCACTGCTAGATGGCGTTGCAGGGTCTAATTCTTAAATTAATGAAATAAAAATCTTTAAATAAAATCTAAAAATGAAGCGATCGCAATCCAACGGCAACACCTTATAGTACCCAACTCACTCTATAAGATCCAGATAGCCCAAATGTACAATGACGAAGAAAACAGCTCTCAAAAATTAACAAAGATGATTCACTACTTTGTAGAAACTTGTAAAACTACAACAAACAGAATTATAAACACTCAACACAAACTTCAACTTAATCTCAAACATTTTTACTACATCCCATCAACAATTTAGAGGTGACTGACGCCATTAATAGTATAAACTATATGTGTCCTAAAACATTCCAAAGAAGAACTTATCATTCCTTTAGTATATATTATTAACTAATCCTTTATAGATGGCATATTTTTAGACCGGCTGACTTCCTCACTAATACAACCAGTAAGTACCAAAGAGGTAACAAATCTGAAATAGAAAACTATATTCTATAAACTAAATTTATAGAATTTAAAACTAATAATAATAATAATTTTATCTGCTCTAGTGATGCTTTTTCCATTGGTTGGAATTTGGACAGCGAACTTTTTTGGAAACCCCATGTTGAGAGTTTATCAGGAAGATGGAATAGTGCTTGTTACGTTTTGAAAGTTATCGCAAAGTATTAAAATTGAAGCTGCCCTTATGACGTATGTGTGACTAATGTGTTTTCCCGTTTAAAGTATGGTGTTATCTTCTGGGAAGATTCAGTGTACGCGGTTAACATCTTCAACCTGCAAAAAGCCTGAATAAGATCGATGCTCAATCTAGGACGAAACAACTCTTGTAAAGAAATATTTAAATTCTTTAATATACTTACTTTACTATCGATATACATATTATAATGTGCAGTATTTACAATGACTAATTACAGTGACCTTTTTAAAAGAGGAGTTTGGCATGGCTATTTGTTGCCACCTCTAACGCCAAACACATTAAAGGCATTTCCACAAATACCAAAACCTTTAATTAAAAATGCATTTTACAGCATCAAAGACTTTTTTAAAGTTAGAATCGACAATCTTTGATCTTAACACTTGCATTTATCCATGCCAAGTTATTTGAGAAAATCGCTTACAACCGACTCTACAACTTCATAGTCTTAAGCAGGTTTCAGTATGGCTTTCTGGACGGCAGAAGTACAGAGATTGCACTTATTGAACTTACGGAAAAGATTATTTCAGCATTTAAGAAAACAACAATTCCTTGTGGCCTTTTATTAGATCTGTCAAATGCATTCGACAGCATTGATCTTCACCAAATATCACCAAATATTGAAACAAAAATTTGAGTGTTATGGAATCCGCGGAACTGCCCTGTCATGGATACATACCTGATAGCTGTATCAGGTAGGAAACAAACGATCTCTATCTCAACTGACGGCAAAACCGTCTATTCTAATGATATCAAAGTAAATAAGGGCGTTCCATACGGTAGTATCTTGAAACCCCTGCTTTTCCTGTTGTATTTTAACGACATCCATGCTGTTGAATGCCCAAAACGATCGATTGTAATTTTATGACTATTAATTACGCAGATGATACTTTCTTCCTTGTAATGGGGGACAACCTGGACACCGTAACTAGAGCTGTAACTGTTATCAAAATAAGTAAGGGCGTTCCACATGACAGTATCTTGCGACCTTTGCTTTTGTTGTTGTGTTTTAACGACATCCATGCTGTTGCATGCCCAACATTCGACTGCAATTTTATAACCACTAATTACACGGATGACACATTCTTCTTTGTGATGGGGGACAACGTGAACACCGTAACTAGAGTTATCTCGCACTCTCTTGAATGTATTGATTTTGTTTCTGTTCTGATGTTCTGATTTATATCGACTTGATTAAAATACCACAATGAATAACTTGCAAATAGTTTCGTCAGTTTTTTAAATGCGTTTTTTTTCATTTGCTGCAAGATTTATATTATTGCAATTATATTGTGATATAACAACAAACGTTTGTATTACTCTTCATTTTTAATTATATTTATACTGTTGTATAATTACTTAATTGTATTTTTATTTTCGTTATCTAAGTTTTGTTGCTGCCCCAACAGATGGCGGAACCTCTTGAAAGTGGGGATCAGATAGATAATGAAACTGCTCATAGAGGGCGCGGCGTTTTCTAGCGCGAATATGAATAACAGCATCTAAATGAATTTAGTTTAAGTTTAGTGTTTTTAGTAGCTCTTTAGTTAGTTAATATCTTATATACTTGAAATGTAGAAATAAATACTTTTCATTAAATATATCGCCTGTGTTAATAATTTGAGCTCAGAAAATATTAATAATAATAATAATAATAATACCTCAGTACTACAGGCCTTGAAGGCCCTTGGGCTTGGGGTGCCGGAACACACCGAGCCGCTGAGAAGTGTTGTCCGAATGGTCACCCACCAACCACCGGTACCGCATATTGCTGTTTGACTCGCAAGACTGGCAATGATGCACCCTTCCTTCTCAGCATTTATTCGGTGTGGTAACCACTTACATTATTTTGCTTTCTGATTAAGGCATAACAATATTTTAATAACCAGAATAACTTAGATTCATAAATAATATTTGATATATTACTATTTTTTTCAAATTATTTTAAAGCATGGCAAATCTCATACATGATTAATAATAATGATATTACTACATTTCTTTTAACAGAAAAAGACTGATATGGACAGTAATTTAAATATACATGCACTGCATGTTGCGGGCGTTTGATATAATTTTATTAAAATTCTATTCTTTTTCTTATTTCTAATGTTAAAGAAGTTTATTTGTTTATATTTACTTAAACAGCATTCCGTGTTTAGGTTCTGAGAAAGACACTCTGTTTACTTCTTTTTCAACAATATACAAGACGTAATAATGCACTTTGTCCAAAGAACATGCAATAGTACATTTGTTTATCATCGCATTGATGTCAATTAGATATTACTTAATCAAAACTTACTTCTAACTACACAGATGTGATTTCATTTTCTCCCCTTTATTTTAATTACTTCAGGATTTATTATATCGTGCTTGAGATTCTATTTCTATTCAAAAAGATAATTTAAATTTAATGGCGTATCAAATTCTGTGTTTTTTCTGTTTCACCTACATCCTTTTTCTCATCGCTCTTCTGCTCCATTCGTGAAGGCGATTTTCTAAAGATGTGAAACCCAATTCAACCAGGGAAGTGTGTAGTCTGGAGCTCTACCGGAATATAATAATGTAATCTAACAATGACGGTATAAGCGCACTTATGCAAGTTATAACCGATAGTAATTGCTGGCTTTTAATTATACCGCGCACAATTGCAGCTATTAACTCTTCGTCTATGCGTATGAAAGGGACCTCACACGCAGAACATGGCCGGTGTCAGGAAGAATATGCATCTGAAAATGGTAAATCGAAAAAAAATTAACCCCGCGTATGTTGCCTTTGGTAAGTGAGTCGTTCTTTTACAGGTGGGTTGTAATAGAAGCATAATTCTAACGATTTAAAAATGATGGTGGGATATTAGATATGGTCATTAAATAAGCGTTTATGTACTATTAGAAGTTGATATAGGCTCTCAGCTATCAAAATAAAGATTTATGTAGGAGAAATGTATTATATAGTATGTATCTATTTTGAAACTCTGTGCATGCGCGAAGACCAATAAACACTCGCCCAAACTTTTACGTTTTGCAACAAAATTTGATTCAGGTTTCTTCATTATCGTTGTTGCGTACGCATCTTAGTGATATTGTAATGTTTAGCGGTTACCATTATTGCAATAATTTGGTGGAGGAAAAAATAAGGACACACTAAACTAATTTAGTAGTTATAAAATGTTGGTAAATATAGGTAGAGCATGTTTGTATGTATAGCGCTAAGAAAATATAAATTGGCTAATAATATTCTTACATGTCTGTACATAGAAATTGGAAAAATGTTTTTTAATACATACGTGAAAATTACAATATCATAGGAATTCACGATTTGAATTATATTCGTTTAGAATATATATGTTGGATAACCATAGTGCTTTTGTATTATGTGACGCTATGTATACATTTTCATATGTTAGTTTAGGTATTTTAATTCATTTAAGCCTTCTATATAAGATAAACACTTTTCTTCACTATCATATAACTTTAGATAACCCTTAATTTGTGTGCATCAAATTTATGTATTTGTTTTCTAATATTATTTAGCTGCTTCATTTCTCACCTAATATTTTCTCATATAGACCACATTTATTCTCAATTATAACCAAATTTAATATATTCTTTTCAAATCTGTCTTCAAATGTAAAGTTTATCATGTGTTATATTCAATTCTTTGTCTAATTCTAAGAACACGATCTCGTATCGTCGAAGTTGGGACCAAAGTAGCCCGATTTCAGATTTTGTCAATCGTAACTAATTAATTAATCGCTCACCTTAAGTGGTATGAGGGCACGCATATGAACTTGTATCAATATTTGGTCAATGCTGTCAAATACCTTTGACAGATCCAATAAAAAGCCATAAGGAATTGTTATCTTCTCCAATGCTGATATAATCTTTTCCGTAAGTTCAAAAAGTGCAGTCTCCGTACTTCTGCCTTTGACAAAGCCATGCTGAAACCGGCTTAAGATGTTGTATTTAATTATAAAGTGATAGAGTCGGTTGTAAGAGATTTTGTCAAATAACTTCGAGAAGCTTGGCAAGAGACTTATAGGTCGATAATTATTAAGATCGTCGGGACAACCTTTCTTGTAGAGGGACAACCTTTGCATGTTTAAGGCTGTCTGGAAAACATCCAGTTGTAAACGAACTATTTACAATGTGCGTCAGAGATTTAAAGTAAGTATTTATACATTGTTTAATAAATGATATAGTAATGCCATCCATGCCCGAGGATACAGGAAAGAAGTAGAATAAATGAGAATTAGTTTTTATATTTAATTCATTAATAGTATTTGACGTTGCAACTGAAGGCCCCCGGAAAAACAGTTGATTAAAACTATTCGCGAGAGATTCCAAGTCCTCTACCATGGGAAAGGCAGCTGGGTTGCATCTACCCATATGATTATTAATTATATGCCACATATCTTTCCTTTTATTGTTTGAGTTTAGAAGTAGATTGCTATACTGATTTCTGTTTTGAGTAATTATTGCGTTGTCATATGTAAGTTTATATTTAGTAAATGTCGTTTTATATTTGCTGTCATAAGTAGATGCAATCCGCAAGGCCTCCACAGTATTCCTAAGGTTTAACATTTCTTCAGTTAATGGAATAAATTGTTTATGTCTTATGGGGATCTTTTTAATCGGAAAATGCTTGTTAAAATACCTTAAAAAAATATTTTGAAAAATATTGTACTTAGTGTTACAGTCATAACAGTCTTTGTAAACATCCTCCCAATTTTCTCTTGCAATATCTTTCTGAAAATTGTCTGCGTTATCTAGACTAAAAGTTCTGATAGATCTATAGCGACGCTCTTCCATCTCACTGCTATTGCATATTATTTTTGCAACTACAGCTTTGTGGTCTGAAAAACTAGTAAAGCGTGTAGTTACATCAAGTACTTGTGAATTACTTGTTGCACTGTTCACTAATAATATGTTGTCGATGCAAGTTGATGTGGATTTGCATACTCTTGTGGTTTCTTTGACTAGGATTTTGACATCGTAGATGTTAATAATGTAAGTCTTGGAGAGGTATTCAAAAAATCAATATTAAAAATCCCCGGCAATTATAGCAGTAGATCCCGATTCATGAAGTAGTGCAAGTAGGAGTTCAAATTTAGCATAGAACGCATTGAAGTTACTTAACGGTGAACGATAAAGAGAGACAAAAAGGTATCTGAGCTTGTTTAGCAATATTTTAGCACCACAGCATTCAAACACCAGCTCCTCTGCTAAATTGTCCAATCTGCTATCTGCTATAGCATGGATATTATTTGAGGCAAATATTGCAGAGCCGCCATGAGTAGTATATTTCCGACAGTAAGAAGATGTGAGATTGTAATTATTCAAATGAATTCGTTTTAGGATTTCTTCATTTTGCCAGTGTCCGGTAATCAAAGCAATTTTGCAATTTTCTGTCGAATTTAATTCAAGATCTAGATCAACGATAGCTGTTGTAAGGCACTGAACATTCTGATAGTAAATACTAACAGGCATCTTGTGATGAAGGTCGATTTTACTAGATGAAGAGCGTGCTACATTTACGACGGTGGTGTGGAGTGTCACTTTCAGGCGAAGTCTCTCTAAAAAACGGTTTATGCGCACTCCCGACGGCCATAATTCGGGCTTCTTGGCTTCTTCCAACATTTCCAAAGGAACAGATATCTTGAAAGAAGAGTACTCATCAGGATACTTCGAATTTAATTTTTCTAATTTTGGAATACCGTTTGTTGTTAGATGGTTAAGAATTTTATCGCTTGATGTATTATGATCGAAACAATAGATGTGTAGGTGCGCATATTGAGTAATTCCTGTGAGTTCGGTATTTGTAGCCGTGCCAAACGTTGTATTTAGTGATTTGCGTCTTCGTTTTCTAACTACTGTAAAATAGTCATCTTCTTCATGTGTATTCTTTGAAGTTATTCTAAGTTGTTTGTTATCTATTCGATCATGTAATTCAGAGGTCTTTTTAACAGCACCTGCATAGGTTTTGTTTTGGTTGTCGGAATTTTTTTCTTGGGCTAGGTCAGGTTTAGTCTGTTTTTGAACGTTTTGAATGTTTACTTGTTTTTGTGACAATTGCTTGTTTATATGCTCTATATTTTCGACACGCGCGACATCTTTTGCCGTGCGGGAAAAATTTTGTGCAGGAACCTGCTCTATACATCTTTTTAATTCTCGAATTTCTTCTCGTAGAATTCTATTTTCTAAAGTTAATTTTACAATTTCATCTTTAAAGCTTGATGTTAGAGTTTTCACGATTTGACCAACAGCGTCATTTATTTTCTCTTCTATATATGTTTCCAACTTACTTTTTTCATTGGCATCCATTGAGGACAGCATTTCGTTGCAATTACCACAACACCATTTACGTAAAGAACCACTATCTTTCAGTTGCTGAAACTTTTCTGTAGTTAAATCAACACATGCAAGATGACAATTCTTTTCACAATTATATTTACAACATATGTAATCATCGTGACGACTGATAACTTTATCACAAACCGCGCACTCGATCGCCATCTTGGATACTGTAAATAATATTTTATCATAACAATGACATATTTCGTTCTGTCGATGAAAATTCACTCAATGAATAATAGATTATTGATATCACGACCAGTATTTTTCTGTGTACGATAAAAAAATTAGGCAACCTTTTTCAAAGAAGTTGATACTTCCCAAGATAAACTTTAAAAGCGGCAGCATGTAATCCAAAACGTTCGATTTCAGACTTTACAACATCGCAGCGATCAATTTCAACATTATCGCAGTAAAAAAAAAAAAAACAGTATAAAAAACCGACTGTAACAAACGAGTACCAGCTTGTAAATATATTGCGAGGAAACAATACATCCATGCCTATAGATCACGAGCTTTGACGTCTATACGATCTGCACGTCAATAACAAAATTTAAATTAAATTAACCACTCGCTGAACCGCTCACCGAAGGTAAGTAAGTACATAATACAACATACACACGTTGGCGGCCGCGTAAGAAAGGAGAAAGAGCAGAGATCAGTCACCTTTCCACGGAAAACGGTACGCTTTTGCCGTAGGTTATTTATGACACGCATCAATTTCCATTCAAACCTTACCGACTCGTTGTTTACTCTGTTAACTCGAACTGTAATGAATGCACGCGGAAGATTATAGCGGCAAGCATTGTCGTAAAACTACATAATTGTAAAGGTGCGCAAACTACGAGTTTTTTAAGATACGCTAAAACAAAGTTGTATTTTGGCTCCTCGCGAATGCACTATATTATGCCAGCACAGTTTTCTGATCGATGTTAACGATCTGAGACCCATTTCCATTTTACCTACTATATCTAAGGTGTTGGAACGTATAATTGATCGACAAATTAAACTGTATTTGGATAACCATAATATTTTGGCTTCCTGAACAATCAGGATTTAGGTCGGGGTACGGTTGTGCTTCTGCCTTGGCTCACATTACTGATGACATTTTGAGGTCTACGGACAATAAATGATATCACTGTTCGCGTTCTTCTCGATTACAGTAAGGCTTTCGATACAATTGATCATTCCCTTTTATTATCCATATTACATTATATCGGCTTTACTCAAGACACTATTACTTTTTTCCATTCTTATTTATCTAACAGAACTCGTAGGGTGTCGTACGGTGGTCGAATGTCTGGGACATCGGCAATCGTATCGGGTGTGCCACAGGGTAGCATTTTAGGACCGTTACTTTATTCTATATATTCTGCTAATATCATTAAATGCTTAGTATACTGCAAATATCATATGTATGCTGACGATACGCAATTGTATTACTCGTTTCCTCCTAATGCCGTCGCGACTGCTGTTCAAAATATTAATGACGATCTGGCACGAATTGCTGACGAATCTTTACGGCACTCGCTGCGTCTTAATTCCAAAAAATCTAGCGTCCTGGTCTTTGGCAGGGCTAAAACTAAATCTAAAGTTATTCACCAAATACGAGTTTTTGTTAACAGCGAGGCACTAACCATCTCAGAGCATGCCAGGAATCTGGGGTTGCTCATGGATTCCAAGCTTCGGTTTAAAGAACATGTTTTTTTGCTTTATAAGACGTGCATTTTGCTGTTTGAGGGTTCTGTTTGGCAGTAGGAACTGCTTGGATATAAATTTGAGGAAGCTCTTATGTGAGACACTTGTGTTGTCGCATTTTAACTTTTGTATTAATGTATACTTTCCCTGTCTTGACAGTTCTGATAGATTGAGAATACAGCGAGTGCAGAACTCATGCCTGCGTTTTTATTTATGGCCTTCGTCGCTATGACCATATTTCCTATACATAACTAGCTAATTGGTTCAACATGTCTCGCAGGGCTGATTTTCATGCAACTGTGTTTTATTTCAAAATCATTACTCACAAGAAGCCTAGTTATCTCTATCGAAAGATTACTTTCAGAGCGGACGTTCATACAATAAATATTAGATTTAGAGGACTGCTCACACCGCCCCGGTACCACCTCGAAATGTTCAAAAGGTCTTTTTCTTACCATATCGTCCGTTTATATAACAGTGTCCCATCTGATCTGCGTTTGTCGCTTCCGAGTTCCTTCGCCTGTCGACTACGAAAATATTATTGTGAATCGTATGGCTATAATTAAATTTGAATTCTATACAGATACCCTCATATTTGTTATTACTGCATAATTTTGTTGTATTCATATATATTATTTATAGTTAGTTGTGGTTTTGGTAGCTTCGTTTGGCGTTCTCCTTTTATTCCACCCTTGCAGGCTTGAGAGGTAGACCAGCTACTTCGAGTAAGTCGCTGATCTCGAGCCGTTTGGCGTCAGAGAGTGAACGATTAGGACTTTGTCTATTTCTTTTCTATATGTCTCTTGCATATACTATTAAGAGTTGTTCTTATAACATTTTGTTATGTTTTGAAAATGTATTCTCTGTTGTCAATAAACCACTTATTATTATTATTATTATTATTATTATTATTATTATTATTATTATTATTATTATTATTATTATTATTTCATAGCGTAATGTATTGAAAAACCTGTGAATCCAGGTTGTATTGCGACATATTCAGTCGCTGCAGGCAAGAAATAAGTAACCATATTGCAATATAAGTTTATTTGTTTGCTTCTTAATTGCCGAAACATCTTTTCGATTGTCCACTTCGCTATGAAGTGTTAATGTAACGTTTTGTATGTCGTTTGATATTCTTAGATACCGTTATTTTTATAGAAGCATCATTCATAATTGAATGGCCTTTCTATTTTAGCGTTAAATAAACAAGAGTAAATATTTTGTGGTGTCTGCTCTTTGCAATTGTCACGATAGTTAAAGCTCTGGAGGTGTGACAAAATTACCAATGAACCTTTAAACTTTATAAGTAGGAATAGCTTCCAGTAAGTGAAATGCCCGACGATGGTCGTCATCCAAAGTTGAATTAGTTATTGAAAGTCGTTGTGTATTTTGAGAACTTGACATATTTTGATTGAAGTAATTGGCCGTTCCGCTTTTGCAATTGCCATCTTTACCGTTGTTTCAAATTGAGGAGGTTGTATTCAAAACGTGGCATTAGATAATCTTATTATTGTGGCATATAATGGTAACGTTTTCCGTTGGGAATTTAATAGAACAAGCTGGGATAGCAAGTTCGAATAATAGATTATCTTTTTATAGGATGATCAAGGATGAGTAGCACACAAATACTTTTTTTATAAATTAACTTACATTATTTATTTTATAGAAAATTAAACATCGAATTACATAAGTAAATATGCTATGAAGGTTCTGAAACAAAATCCCATAAGGTTTATACTGGAGATCCGAATTCACACCTGTTCCTAGAATAGCTTAAATAGCTTTTGACCCATTTTGAACAGTTCCTGGAACATATTAAACAGTTTCTGGAACAGTTTAAATAGCACCTCGGCAAGCTTTAACAACTACTGGACCAGTTGAAATATCATCTAGAACAGCTGCATACAAATTATAAACATCCTTTACCTAGAGAGGAAGACTTAAGAAAGAAAACAGGTAGCGGAATGGAATCATTTATCTTCAAAGATGGATTCAATAATTTGTGGAGTTCCACAAGAGTCGATCCTTGGCCCAGTACTCTTTATAATCTCCATCAACGATCTTCCTATAAACACCAAAATACTATTCCACTTGACGCAGTTCAAACTTACAATAATTTACGGGACAATCTGCAGCCAAGGTAGCTGAACAGATAATCTTACCCAACTACCCAACAGAATGTGTTTGCATGAATGCATCATGGTGTTTTGCTTTTCCTTTATAGCACTTCCAATTCCTCTTTCTCTTATATTTTATAGAAGACGGCATGCGCCAGGCGATCATTATTGTTTACTGAAATAATCACTTTTTTCAGCATTTATATACATACAGGTGCGGCAAAAGTTTGTAATCGATCAGTTACGGTATATCTATTAATTTAATTTAAAAATGTTTTAAGTAAAAGTTATTTGGGAAAGTACTAGCTATTCCCTAATATTATTACCTATTATTATTAAATTAAAATAATTAGTTGTTTAAGATTTGACAGGAAGACGTAATCTGACATTTAACTAGATTCCCAATTTTGCTATTACTCGTCACATCCTTCTACATTTATTTTAGAATTACCTGTACTCAACACTAAATATAATATAACTCAAAAACTATTAACTTTGGGTATAGAAAGTGTTATATGGAAACAAAACAGGTTTTTAATCTGCATTGAATACCGTAGAAATATACAGAGTGTTATATTAAAAAATTGATTTTCAAGTTTTAAAATCTTCAAGTTCATGTTCCCTTTCGAAACACCCAGTTGTATTATAAAATGAATATTTTTTTTTCTATTGGCTGAGCATCTTAAAATATTGTCGCAATGTTATCAAAGAATTTATTGCAAATTAATTACAAATGCAGGAAGTATATTTTTTTTAAAAGAAATCTTTGCAAATACATTGTTTTCCTTTAATACTGAATATTTCTAAAACCATTAATTTAAACCCTATGGTGTGTTCACACACAAATTCACTTTATATTACGCTCAGGAATCGAAAACCGTAACAATATGCGGTGTGTTCCATTAAAAATAAGCATACCAAAGAAACTAAATAACTTACTTAAAACATTTTTAAATTAAGTTAATAATACCGCAACTGACAAATTACAGACTGTTGCCGCACCCTGTATATATTTTTTGATGCAAAATGGTATGTTATAGAACTTTTTCTACCCTTTTATATTTACCTCAAGTACATTGTCCCTGTTAACATTATTTTATAATTGTGTATTAAAGCTTGATCCAAATTCTAAGTTGATACAGGTAAACTAACTTTATTTTACATTTTTTCGCACAGAAACCACTAGTTAATATTCAATACTAGCTATGTACAGACTGGGTCTTTGAGTAAGCAATAGAACTAGCTGTAAAGCTCTATTCTTCATTTTAGGACAAAATCTTTTATACAAAAGCTTTACAGAAACAATGTTGCATAACTTAAAAATATTTTTAACTATACAGGATGTTCAAAAAGTAGAAAAACGCATACTTACTCAGTTATTTTAAATGGAACCTTCTATACGTTATTCAATTTCTAAATTCTACGAAGAAAAAGAACATAATTTTATATAGGCTGCTATATGTCCATCTGTAACAACAATGGTGTTATTAACGCTTTTGTAAAAGAAAAGCCCTGGCTGCAAGCTTTCTGTTAAGGTGGCGTAGTTTGGATACATTTGTTTTAGACATTCATATTTTAAATACCAAACACATACATACTGCTGTGGTTTTGGACTCTGTAACCCATACAACCCTTTATCGCTGAGGTGTATTTTAAGTTGCATGTTATGGTTGTTGTGATTTCTTTGTCCGTACAGACGATTTTCAATTTACCGAGAATTTTCACAATTTGGTTTTGTTTTGTATAAGTTTAGTTTAAGAGATTATTGTACTATTTTATTTATGTAGTTTTAAGATTTTTAATTAATCCAGTCATTCAAATGTCTATTGTTCGCTTGTGCTAACTTTATGCGTATTCTATTAAATATTGTCATTGTAATGTTCTACGTCTGCGTTGTACGAATTTCGAGAGAGGGATTTTTATAGGAAAAAGAATTGTAGGGTTTTGTGAAGGACTTCCTTGTTCGACTATTGATGTGAGTAGACGTTTTTCTTAAATAATTGTTGCCATTTTGTTATTCATTTTGTATTGTTCTTCTTTTATATAGTCAATCAAGGAATCATTGTTGTAATAATTGTTATTGTATTGAAGTGTACGCTTAGTAGATATAAGATCAATTATTATTTTTTGTTTAGGAAGTCTATTTTAGTTAATTTTTCTGTTAATCTATTTTGCTGTATCATTTTTAATTTTTCCTATCGCCTCGTTTGCGTGAGTAGAAGCATTTTTTCCGTCATTTAGCTTTTTCATTTTTAGTAAGTTTCTAGCATTTATCCACACTTAGATTATTTTAATTTGTGAAACCACGTGGATAGCAATTCAAGGGTTTTGTATATTGAATAATCTTCCTGAACAAAACCTTCCTTTTTTGCTTTGCATAGGAAATAGCATTGTCCTATTTAAATTAGAGTGTAGTGCGGTTTTTATTTTAGGCCAGAACCTTCAGTTCAGGGTTTTTATTCTGCACAATTGTATTTTAGCCCGTTTTGTTGAAATAAATTTGTTGTTTAATGGCGTCAATGGGTTAAAAATTCTGTTCTTTTATTTTATTTTAAACCTTTACAATTTTTCGTGTAATTAAGAAAGTCTGATTTCTTTTACTCACAGTTTACTTTTCGTGGTTAGATTAAAGTTGTAATTCACGAGGGTAACTCTGGAATTAATAGTTCTTTTGTTTTATTAAAAATCTTTCCCGTTGAGCTAATAACTAATATTTTTTCTTTTTCATTTTAAAATCATTTTAGCATTTTTTATTTATTTGAATTAATACACAGCATCTTTACAAGCAATACAACCACGAAGGTAAAATCGATATAATTATATACAGGTGTCCACTATAGTTCTGAACATTTGATTAAAATTAGCCCGAGGTAACTTGATTTTTTAAATAGCAGCCTATATCTTTTCATATGCTAAATTAACCCTTACACAAAGCCTTTCAATTGATACTAGACAATTTTGTATATAATTGATGTTGTAAATAAAGTACAAAAAATAAATATAAATTGCTTTATAAATAATTGATTTTTATTCATTAATTATTTATAAAGCAACGCCATTTAACACTATTAAATACAATTAAAACACCTCGGCGCCGCATAAACTGTGAGTTTTTTAACCAATCAAAAAGCGCCTGCAGAGTGAATTAAATATATTATATTGCGACTCCATTAAACCCACATATAGTAACGTACTAGTGATTAAATTGGAAACTCCCCACTGCGACAAGGAATCAGAAATTAAAAACTACGTATTTAATTAAACGATTAATTATCGTGACAAAAATGCCAAGCAAAGAGATACTTTATACGGAATGCGCGGACAGGAGAGGAATACTTAATCAGCTAGGCCGATTTATTGAAATTCACAGGATAAACACTCAATTACTTTACCGTGTATTACATATTTATCGGTGGATAGGGAAAATTAGAGGCACAATTACCTCATATAATTTTTATTTATCCTCGTAATACATACATTTTCCCCCCTTTCCTGCATGGCATGATCATTTACCATTTTAGGGTGAATTAATTAAACGGTCTGAGACGAATGCACATCAGAGGATGTTATTATAGTTCGTATGAAGTTAATGTTGACAGTTCTGGAGAAATATATGTAAAGAGGCACTAGAGCCTGAAGACACGTCAAGAATAGTTAATCGCCTCAACGGACTGGTAACTGGTAATGAACGATTGATTTAAATGCGTTAGATACCGCTCAATTACATCGTCAAGTATTATTTGTGAGGATAAATGCATATTAATGCGTGTTATTGGGCAGTTATTCACGGTTGCATAAATGAGATGAATTTATAAACGGTTTTCTAAGCATGGATAGCCAGAGAAAAATAAAGTAATAGCAGGTTTACTCTGCTCGTGCTATAACCAGTGATCACATCAGTTTCAACTTTCGTGAATCTATTTTTTAAGAAATATTGAACCAAATTTTAAGAAAATGCTTTCATTAGAAATGATTTATAGAAATTAAATAAAACAAATGATTGTTAAAAAGTGAAACTTTATAAAAAATCAATATAAGTGACATTAACTTCGATTCTTTTTATGAATGTAAAATATTAGGTTATAATTTGAAAAAAAAAAATTAAGGAAAACTTATTAAAAAAAGGTTTTACAAATGAAAAAGTTTTTGAAAGGTTATATGGAATGTTTGGAGATTACATATACCGGGTGTCCACACTTAAGTGTGCACTATTGATAACTTTGTTATCTTTGGAGGTACAGAATCGGTCAAATAGACAAAGTAGTACTATTTTTTATGGCGGTGACAATTGTGAAAACAGAAAAACAATTGAGCGTCGCGTTCTCTAGATATTCGTCCAAAATTATTTTTTTAATGGAGCGCCCTGTATATTTTTTTGCAATTTAAAAGAAAATTCCAAATTGAACAAAAAAGTCTTACTACACTATTATAAAAAAAATGTCAAATAAAGTAGTTACTGAGAAATCTTTATCTTTGCTTTGTTGGCATGAAATTGATATACCTATGGAAAATTAAAGCGTCACATTCATTAAAGCGTTTAACTTAATAAACAAATAAAAATAAATACAAAAATAGTCGAGAAAATTACTCAAATTAAATGTTCAAAGACAGCTCCTTCCATTTCAATACATTCTTTCAATACAATCTTCTGTGAACATTACGAGTAGCTCCTAAAATTGTCCTACCGTCGATGTCGTCAATGATGTTGGAAATTCTTTCCTGAAGCTCATCCACTGTTGTATATCTATGTTTGTACACTTGATTTTTTACTGCTTCCCACAAGAAGAAATTTGATGGCGTCATGTCAGGCGAACGCGCGGGCCACTGAATAGGACCATTTGTGCCAATCCATCTATTTCCAAATAATCTTTCTAATAACTCACTTGTGTCACGGTGATTATGTGCGGGCGCTCCATCTTGTTGAAAGTAAATAATCTGTCTGTCTACCAAATTTAATTCACCCAGAAAATTTTCTAAAATTTCTGTCAATAATGCCACATATTTTCTACTGTTAAAGAACCCCGATAGAAAAATGGCCCAACAATTCGGGATCCGATTATACCACATCAAACATTTAAACTAAATCGGTGTTGGGGATTACAAGGATAAACAACAAATGGGTTTTCACGACTCCAGTAATGATTATTTCTTTTATTGAACATCCCGCGATTAGAAAAGTTAGATTCATCACTCCATAAAATGTGTCTAAAGAAATTGTGATTTCTTCAAAAGCATTGATAAACCATTGAGCAAAGTTAATCGTCTTGATAATCGCCCAAAAGTAGAGTTTGAACAGGCTGATATTTAAGGGAACATATTTATATTTTCAGAATTTTATGGATCGTGCTACGAGAAATACCTGATTCTCTGGACAAATCCCTTACAGAATTATTTGGATGTACCTGAAAAATATGCCAACACATTTATTTCTATCTCTTGTGATAATATAAAATCATTTTTTTCCTCTTCTTTATAAAAATTGTTTCGTTGCTTCTTAATCTTCGATAAAGTTTTAAAAAATAGCGACGGTCTGGTACATCACGGTCAGGAAATTGCTGAATGTAACGTTCTAGCGCTCTATCTGAATTTTTGTTGAACAGCAAGTACAACTCCAACATATCACACTTTTCCAAATGAGTAAATGCCATTGTTACGGTTGAAAAAATTGTAAAAAGAGTACTTTTTCCGCACAGTAACTTTAACAACAACAAATATAAATAATTTGACAGCTACTAAACAATGTGACGCTTTCATTTTCCATGAGTATATCGATTTCATGCAAACAAAACAAAGATAAAGATTTCTCAATAACTATTTTATTTGATATTTTTTTATAATAGTATTAAGACTTTTTTGTTCAGTTTGGAATTTTCTTTTAAATTGTAAAAAAATATACAGGGCGTTTCATTAAAAAAAATAATTTTGGACGAATATCTAGAGAATGCGACGCTCAATTGTTTTTCTGTTGTCACAATTGTTAGCGCCATAAAAAATACTACTACTTTGTCCATTTGACCGATTCTGTATCTCCAAAGATAACAAAGTTATCAATAGTGCACACTTAAGTGTGGACACCCGGTAGACAAGTTAAACAGCAATATTAGCAAAAATTATAATAAATTGTAAAAAGATATTTTAACAACTTTAATTGTTTAAATGAGTTTTGCTAAATACCCTCTTATGAGAAATTCTTATTTAATTTATTTTATCCCTTGTGAGAATTGTAATAATTAGCCAAACTAACAATATTTAAAAAATAGAATTCAACACGACAAAACATCGACAAACTTAAATGCCCACAATCAAAAAAAATATTTTGATTAAAGTAGAATCTAGAAAATTAAAGAAAAAAATTATTACACAAAATAATTTACACGAAACATGTTAGAAATGATTCATTCATCAAAAGAAAAAACACGTACTGTTTTTTGTTTCGGGGTAATAAAGCTCCCCTCGTTCATATATTATTAACAAAAATATTTATTGAATATATGAAAATATGGTTACCATAACAAATAGTTTCTATGGACTAATGTAAAATGATTTGTTATAATAACGAAAACGAATTTATTTCATTAATGAATCTTGTTATTGCTTAATCAACGATTATAAATAATATTTTATCATAACAATGACACATTTCATTCTGTCGACGAAAATTCACTCAATAAACGTGGATTATTGATATAACGACCAGTATTTTTTCTCAGTGTAAATGTGTGAAATGTTTATTATATAAAAAAATGATTTTGTAAATAATAAAATAAAACAAAATTACATGTTGAAACGGTTTGTATAATTTTTCAAATCTCAATTAACATTGCTCTGTATCATTGACTAAACGAGAAAAATCCAAGCATTACAATTCCTGTTTTCACCAAGTATCACATGTAGGCATGAAAGTGCACACGCAAGTCCAATTAGCCATTAAGAACGTTACGATAATTAATCCACATTGAAGTTACCACATTATAGAAATCTGTAACGTCTCTTATAATATGTAACAACAACTAAATAATATCACGATATTTGTAGGAAGTAAACGCTTCGCTTCAACAGTTTGATTGATTACGTCATTGTAATTAATCGCTTCGTATTTATAACATGACATATAAATGCCTGCTTTTTGCTCTTATAGAATATGTAGGTAATAAAAAGAAACGTGTATAAGTACAAATATATATTAATTTATTCAATAAAAAAAAATATTGCACATATTACAAAACAATAAAAACGATACATTTGGTACAAAATACGCATAAAATAAGAGAATATACAAAAGAGGAACATAATAATTATAAAAACAAAAATAAATAACAAGATGCGACAGGTTGTTAACGTAACATCGTTTTGCAGATTTTATTATTGTATTTTAAGTCTTTCTTCTTCATATTATCGATTGTGATTCACATTACTGTGGATGTGGCGAGATTAACAATGGATAGATTGAATAGGTACCGGATTTCATGTATGGTAAGTATAGGAAGTATTGTAACCACTATAGCAAATTGATTCTTGGTATAGTAACTATTAGTATGCAGATGGTTTGAGTTTTATGGAATTAATAATTGATAGTGCCATGGATTCATAGAAATGATGCTATATTGTATCAGTAACATGGAAGTCTATCTGATTTTTATGGGAAATTACGAATGGAAAGTGGGAAAAGAATGAATTGTCTTCTTTTTGTTATAATATAAATTATGTATATGTATATAAGTATTTATAATAATGCTAAAAGCTTAGTTCTATTATCATTCACAAGTGTATAATCCATATATAAAAAAAATTGTATAAAAATAAATAAATTACGTGTTGTTTTGGTGGATCAAACATTTTCAAGCGAGTTAAAATAGTTTATATTGAAAGAATTTTTTTTTTTAATTTTGCTTCAAATGATTTATTAAACATGATTTATAAAAATAAAATTTTCTTTATATTTTGATGAAAAAAAAAAAAAAAATTGAGGGATCATTATACAGGCTCTTCTAATATTTATTTAGAAATGTAAATTTGAGATGTAAAATCTCCATTTTAAGGAGATATTTGTCGGATTTTGCCTCACATAATTTGTACTGTAGTGTATAAATACTAACTATGAAATCTTTTCCAATTCACCAGTTAAATGTGTCAAATTGTCAATTCTGACATTGAGTTTGATTGGAATTATAGCCGTATTCTTTTTACCGTCTGACTTAGCTTGTCTTAGTTTTTGCCGACGTTTCTAGAGAGTAGCTCGTAGCTTAACTCACAAAACTAAGACAAGCTAAGTCAGACGGTAAAAAGAATACAGCTTATGTTTATAGTTCGTGTTGTTTTTAGAAAGACATCATCCCTAAAATTTGGATTTATGGGAAAAATGTTTTATAATCATAATATCAATAGATGGTAAATTTTAGTCAGTAACTATGTCATATCTAATCTAAGTTGTCTGTGTAAAATGACCTATTTGTTTGTATAAATCCTATAACAATAATAGTCTTACAAAAAAGCATTTTTACAAACTACTTCTCTAATACTTAATAATTTTCCCAAGGTATTGTAATATCACGCAATTATCATACCAAATGTCATTTAAACATTAAACAAAAACCATTAAATGATACCCAACAATTGTGACACTGGGCGAAGGCAAAAAATCGTCAGTTTTTTTATTGGCCAATAATAATAACCTTTATTCAATTGACACACAAAAAGGTTTATATGAAACGTCATATAATACAATATACACAAATAAAACAAAGAACAATAAAATTACAAATTCTTTAGCCGTCACTAGTCGCTGCCAAAAAGCGTCTTACGACATAATTTGAAATTTATCAATTTTCAAATTGGTTTTATCGTAATCGGATAACACAAAACTGAAGTACAGTTTTTTGTGTAAGTTGTTGAAGGATCCGACTTTATTTTTGATAATTAGGGTTAAGTTTTGCGTTCCCATTTAATTACGTGTAAATGGTTTTGTTTGGTAGTTACATAAATGGATTAAACGTAGAAAAATACATACAAATGTCACTATTGACAGACATCAATGTTTCGCCTTTTCAAGGCTCGTCAGTCTCAATTTTGCGACATTTGTATGTACCGCACAAAGCATAACTACTAGATGTAATTAATACTGTGTGAGTGTAAGATGTTAGGAACTCATTATTTTTCGAAGATATTTTGCTATCGCAAATGTCGCAAAATTGGCACTGACGAGCCTTGATAAGGCGAAACATTGATGTCTGTCAATAGTGACATTTGTATGTATTTTTCTACGTTTAATCCATTTATTAGCGTACAGCGCAAAATTTAGTGCTTACTCCAAATAATATTGCGAATTTGTGTTCTAATCAGGACATATTTGTAGATATTATATTGGAAAATTAGCAAAATATCTTCGAAAAATAATGAGTTTCTAACATCTTACACTCACACAGTATTAGTTACATAAATGTATAGTGAACCCAAAATGAGAAGTACATATGTCGGCATATCCGTTTTGAACGCTGGAATAGTCGGTAGAGTCTATTATACTAGCTTTAGGGGTGTTCCTGTCACTTTGACAGAAGTATTTAGTCTAATTTCTATCGTAAAAAAATCACACCCACCATTAACGACTTTAGTTCCTCTATTCTACGTCGACATTCCGATGACGACATATGTACTTCTCATTTTGGGTTCACTCTACACTGAAATACAATTTCTTCGTGAGTGAATAATGCATCTAATTTAAATGTAAACATATTTGAAGCAGCACTCTATGAAAACTTGAGCGGTTAATGAAACAAGAGCCACATTTTAAACAAACACAGAGAAATGTATTTATAAATTAAAAAGAAAAAATACTTTAGGGAGACATGAGTTCTGAATTTGACTGTACAACTTAAGTTTTGATAAACAGAAAATTGGCAAATTGTTTGTGACGTCATAGTGTCCTAAATGACGTACCTACTATCTTGTCTGTTACCATATGAATGTCCTATATCAATTATGAATTCTTTTCAACTTTTTATATTACATGTACAGAAATCATAGACGGCGTGATTTTTTTTTGTCACAGCGGCCCAAAAAAGTCAATATTTTATTTTTTGATATACCAAAATATCTTATAATCTTAGTAATGAATATATTTAAGAAACTCTCACGTCAAAAACCTTTACAAACGACGCCAAAAAGCACATGTCACTCAGGAATATTGTCTTGCTTTTGAGCGAGAATATATGCAGATTGCAAATTAGTTGTCCTCAGAGGAACACATCCGCTTACAGGACACACTTTGGTAAAAAAAAATAATATGTTAAACCTCGAGAAAATGTTTGAACCACCACAAAATCCTTACTTACTAGATAATAATTTAAGAGAAAAATATTGCACTTAGTCGTAATACTGAAACAGAAATATATTGCACAGGTCCCAACAACCACAAAATATAACACATTTAAAAAATAATAATAAAAAATAAGAAAAAAAAAAGAACAAATCGTATTGAGTTTTGTCTAACCTTATTTTAGTACATCAGTTTATCTGACTACGATTTATTCTTCACAGACTTGAAAATTCGGCAAAGTTTTTAACGTTGCCAAATTAATAATAATATTTCTTTTTTAATACACCTGAAAATAACTCTTGTATACGGAGAGAGATTTTGCTAGCGGTATTCAAAACTATACGCGTTTGTGTGGGTAGAATGTAGGTATTTATCAACAAGCTATTAGCTTTCCGTTGACGGCTATTTAACGAAAGAAAATTGAGGAATTAATGCAAATCGTATGCGTGGTATTCCGTTAGATTTTAAGCATAGGACACATACCGTATCGCGCGAAGACTGGTTTTTCTCGCAATCAGAGGTTGTTTTTAAATTGTCTCCGCGGTTGGTTTCCCATTTTGCTGCGACTATAGCGGGAATTATCTACCAATCGAGAATCCTGTGCCTGCATTATGTATGTACTTTGAATAAATACATATATCAAGTAACAAAAACCAATTCGCGCCAGACGTGAATGTCAAAAATTGCAATTTGTATCACACATAAAAGTATTTAATGCTGGTGTAAATATATTCATTTAGTGAAGTTTAGGTACGTACATCTGTGTGTGATATAAAAGAATCGTGTCTATAGTTAGTTTAAAAAGACTGAAGACTATCATCGCTAGTATTGCAGGTAAAACGTTTCTAAAATATTTTAAACGGTTTTCTGAAAATATAAATATGGCATGAACATCACAAATTACGAACAGTTGTGATTAATTAAAATCTAGGTTAAAGTGTTTAATTAATTAGCCATCAGTCTTGAGTAATTGTGCCAAGACTTTTAACCCTTTCGCTTCTATACTGGGATACATATGTCCCAGTCTTTACTACTGGGAACGAAATGCTCCGAATTATCGTATAAACTTAAAATATCAGTAGATTTAGGTACAACCGTATAATGAGTTGCCTAACCAACAGTTTTCATTCAGCATGCGAAGGGTTATAATTAGTGATGAGCGAAACGGTGATTCTTAAATCACGTCGTGAGTAGTGATTGTGATTTGACATCGTAGGAGGTTCTCTCGTGAACGGTCGCATATATACTTTTAACTTTATATATAAAAATATTAAGCTTATTTTCTTTTACAATAGTTAATGTGGGACTGACTTCTAACTAGCCACTTCCGCGGAAAACTCTGCACGGAAAAAAATAAGTATGTACTGCTTATTACAATTTTGCAAATAACTTTTTGTAGTTACCCTTATTACATTTATAATCTTATTCGCATTGCTGTAGCAAAAAACTGTCAAATTTGTAATGCTAATAATGCAACTACATTATAGACACAATTTTACTAAAATAAAGGCAAAGCTGCTAATAAATTATTTACAAAATGTTGTTACTGTTCCATTGACAAATTCTAAAAATTTGTCTTAAAACTTGTCTTAAAACTTGTAATAATGACATACGCAACTATGTGGCAAATCACTACTACATTATCCGGGGGTAAAAAGGCTGATGACATCACATTTCTCTACCTTTCTATTGGTGCATTTTTTGTGGCCAAATATTAACTAATGCATCTCCACATGCGCATTGTTTATCATTTCCGTGTTTGCTGTTTACCGTTGTGGCACGTTGTTTGGTAGCGGAGGTAGAGCACATTTTGCACACGTTTATCAAATAAATGAGTGCGTGAAAGAAAGTTTGATGAATTGGGCATTATAAATGCTCTGTTTTTTGATGGTATGAACGTTTAATATCTATTTGTTTCATCATTATTCAATTGCATGCATCTTTTACATTTACCAGAATTAGTAATACTAATCGGCTTGTTTGACTGAACAAGTTTCTTAGTAGTCGCTTGGTTTATGCAGTTATACTGCATACATCGGTATATATTTGGGAATCACACACCAAGGTTATTCGGCACTTAATAGTGATAATGAATTATTATTTAGTAAATAATTTTAACTCACACAAATAACTAAATCCATTCAAATTCATAAGATGTGATATATGTTGTACCCCT
This sequence comes from Protaetia brevitarsis, assembly GCA_004143645.1. Lineage (NCBI taxonomy): Eukaryota > Metazoa > Arthropoda > Insecta > Coleoptera > Scarabaeidae > Protaetia > Protaetia brevitarsis. The sequence goes on from RXPK01000206.1 coordinate 1,500,895, forward strand.
CCATTTCCACCGACAAAAAAAAGATCAGCGTCTTCTTTAATAGATTAACAAAGGGTGACAGAATAGTTAGCGTTTGGGATTAGGGATTAGTAGTGCTTGCTTGATTAATTTTATTAGGAAATAATTCCTATTCTTGTCAATTGTATTTTAGTTGTTACACAGGGGGTTACGTTATTTTTCGCAAAAAGGTGTTTCATTTTTAGTAAATTTATCAATTACAAAGTATGTAGAAATGTATGTATATTGAAATTTTAGAGTACCTAAAGGGTAATTAAGAGAATTGAGAAGCTGTTAAATACGTATATATTTTTACAAATTCGTAAAAGTTGACATACTTCGTAAGTTTTAGTAAAAATCAACATAAACATACGAAACTGATGTATTTTTACTTCGTGTTGAATAGTATTAGGTTATGTGTGAAGACGTGACAAAATAATAAGTTTTAAGGTTAATTTTTTATAAACCATACGTAGATTTATTTTAGTAGCATTCACTACACATGTTTCGTATTGTTTTGTATACAATTATTGTGGGCTCAGGCAGTCTTTATAAGTTTTAACTTGATTTAAGTGCGTAATGTGCAATATTACATTAACAAAGGTTGGTTGAACCCATCATTACGGAAAAATGATGACGAAGCTCAGGATTCCCTTATTACAAGAATGTTACTTTTGAAAGGCTAATTCAATTTAAAAATATTTTTATTTGGAATTGTCTATTTCATTTCATTCATAATAATTATTGTTTTTGTGAAAATGCTATAATGTAATGGCGCTGCTATATGTTTTATTTATTATGTAACGAAAACAAAGAAATTTTGAATAAATATAAATGTGCTGCTAACTGTTGTTTTATTTGCTTCGATTTGGTGAATATTTTTCTTTTGATACATTCTTTGTTTTGTGGAATAAGTTTGATAATAGGAAAAAATACTGATTAACATATATTGTGTTTAATGCTAACTTCGACTAAATATTGCTTAAATGCATGTGTATCACCATTTCAAATTTTTGAAGCTATTCTACCAGCGCGGATCTCGATGAAACCATAGCTAGAGTCGTAGGTAGGTATAATGTAATACAACTCAATTTTACTTCAGTAGCACACAAACTTTAATTTATAATATACATAATGTATATACCTATGTATATTATATATTAATCTCAATCGTGTAGATTAATTAAATATAAAAAACAAACTACTACATTTTACGTTTACGGTACTTACAAAATTGTTTAAGATTTTGTTACACTTAACAATGACGTTCATTACACACAGTATAAACAGTTACTACATTTAGTGAAGCTAATAGTTACATTGCTGTAAGAAAATCTAATAATGGTTGTTAAACTTTTTACTAAAATACTGTGAAAGCTTGACTTACACATATGTTTAGATAAGTTGTTACAAATTGTAATATATGTTAATACAGGACTTATCTACAAATGTTCAGAAAAATATACTACAAGTTGCAATAATCTGGTATTTTAGTACAAGTTGTAGTAAAATACCAGATATTAAATATGATTTTATAGTAAAATTTGTTGCAATTTTTTTTTCCGTGTGGATACTAAATTAATTAAGCAATACTTTAAATACTTTTTCTCTAACCATCAGTAAAAGCTTTAAATACTTCTGAACGATCACCCAAAAAGTATACTCGCTGTCGTACGAAGACTTTTTTTAGTAAGTATAGCACGCTCTACCGCGGATCCCGCCGAGTAAAGTAGACGATTTACCATTCAACGCACGTCAAACCGCAACGAGACGAACGCTCGTAAAAACTATTATCCGCCGTAGTAATCTCGCTTTATTTACTCTGTAAATACGGGATTTTTTTGTGGACAGAACGTGCCCGCGGCCGGCCAGGCGATCGTGGTGGCGATCCGACGGCGTAGCCGTTAGCCGATCGTTTATGAAAATGGCTAAATTAACGCACGAGATCGGGCCGCGAACGACGCCCGTAATTTATTCCGCGATTGCGCGTATAAATCTAAGGTAAATTAGTTATTTATGGAAATCCGTGGTGAGTTATTATCGGGAATTAATTAAGTTCTAATTAAGCTAGCTATAATAATGTTAGTTGCCGTTGTTTTTGTTTTTGATAAATGTAAAACAAGTGAAAGAAACCTATAACAAGTTTAGTTTTATAACAAATAAGATGTGTCGGCAGTTATACATATGATTGATCTAGTATTTACCTATTACCGTGATAATTTGCGCTAATCGCAGCTTACCAAAGAAAATGAACAATTTACATAGCTATGTATCTTTGATCCCACACTCAGAAACCGTTAATAAATGTATATGTATTAATTGAAACAAATTATCCTTTTATAGATAGTGAAAAAACAGGTGTTAAGAAAAAATATTTGAAGAATGAAATAACAGTTTAACAAGGAATCTTTTTCCTTACTTTCAAAAAAAGTATAGCTTTGATCTGAAAGCGATTAGTCACAATTTTTTTTTTGTTGAAATAATAAAAGCATGTTTGGTCGAATAATTCTATTATCAATACTCAAATAAATATGAAGTTGATTGTAAGAAACGAAAATATTTGAAATTAATAAGATATATATCTTTAGTATATAAAATTTGTGTATTTAACTAAACTACACTGATGCAGAAAAATTGCATGATATGTTTTGTTATATTCAGAGGGGAGAGGAGGGGGCGCACACTAAATACGATTTGTTTATATCAGCGTGACGTCACGATTTGTTGTGGGGTACAATCCACCAGGCGGCGCGCAGTGGTGCAAAAGTGGAGAAAACCCTATTTTGACAAGTATTGAATGTGATAGTATATTTAACGAAAATCGTTAGCTAAATGTTGAAACTTTATGAAAAATGGCATTTTGCAACATTTATTGCCGGTTAAATATAAAATATCAGTGCTGAAAGTCGTCGTATGTAGAAATTCCGAAACGACTTCATATTTCTCATAAAACTAACAATATTTTTAATTTTGAAAATAATTATTTAAACTAAAATATATATTGCTGTGTTTCATTAGAGGAAAGCTACCAACCATATTGAAATGCAATTACTATTTTATGTACACACCTGTTTGTAAGTCCAGTATAATTTCGACTAAATTGTATTAGTAGTCATGGAAGTTGAACATAATTTATCGTCTGACAACTGTACGATAGCCTGGTATCCTAGGTATCTATTTTAATTGAATGGGGAGTGACTCAATGTGATTCGTATAAAGAAAATGTATGAAAAACCTTGGTTACGTGTTGATAGTTGATAAAAAGTCTTAGAAATAGCTGTCTCATTTCTCATCAAATATAAATCAATTAAACCATATTGCGGGGGTATATCTGGTATCGAAGGGGATAAATTCACAAATTTGGTGTTTACTATATCTGGGTACTTGTTCTACATGGGAGTATGCATGTGTTTGCTGTTCCGAGTCTAATCAAACATCCTGAATGTAGCGAAGGATGTGAATATACGAGCGAATCTAGATTGTTACTACAAGGAAATCACATTGGAGGTACTCTGGCATTTGTATAAACCGGAAAACGAGGTATCTGGTCAAAACATTGTTTTAATTGTTTTTATAAATGAATGTATAACTTTGATAATATTTTGAGATTACTGTTATTTCTTGTGAGATTAAAATTTTTAGTTGTTATAAGTTGGTAGACGTGGTTGGTGGTTTGCTATTCTCTTATGATATCGCGGGAGATTTTAAAAGTTCATATTTGAATAAAAGAATCTAAATTATACTGGATAATTGATTATACTTGTTTGGATATTCCTAATAACTATACTCACCTTTAGAGTAAGACTTCTCATGCTATTTATATGTCTTTGACATAAACTTATTAATAAATTATACATCTTATTAATGATTACACTGTTTTATTAAAGAAAGTTATTTATTTATTTTGCTTTTGTGTTAAAGCATTAGCCGGGGGAATTATTATGTTCGGTAGTCTTATAGTTTACATAACTACAAATAAAAAATAGTTTACTATCTAAATATAGTTTATCTTTATTAACAATTATATGACTGCTACCATTATACGTAAATTTAAAAATTCATGTAGATTTTTAACATATAGCTACAGCTACCTACACGTTCATATTTGGCTTTCGATCTTTATTAACACCTCTATTTATAATCTCTAAAAGAATTAGCTGCTAGTTTTTGCTGTTTTCCGAGAAAACGGCGATTAATTGTATGAGTGTAATAAATATCCGCCATTATACACATATCATCGGCGATAAAGTAGTTAGATATATACTGGTATTTAGAGTCAGGAACAATTGTCTTTGAACTTACTATAATTTTCCAAGAATCGAACTTAACCCAGAAGAATCTGAATGAAAAAAAAAACCGAAATTGTTTAAACAGGTGTACTAAAAAATTCTTAGAGTAAAATAAAGGAAGATCAAAGTGTTTTACTAAAATAAATAGGTGTTTGTGTTTTGAGTTGACATAATTTAGTAATGCATTTTTTCTTGTTAACATGTACTTCAGAACTAGACTTCCTGGAAAAAAAATATATTCTGTTTGTAATTTTTGTTAAAAATTGAAAATAATAAAATGAAATTATGGAAACGTAAATTCCAAGAAATATTGCAAGAAAGGATATTTTAAGTTGAAAAAAATATATAAAGCTAAACACATTTGTATCAAACCACCAGTGTTTCTTTAGCTTTCAGTAAACACGTTGTGTATCCAAGATATTGCTAAAGTGTAAGACCATGAGACCTTTTGAAATGTCGTACAAACTGTTATGTGAGGTGTTGATGAATCCAGAATGCTCTCTAGAGCAATTTTTAAGTGAACATCGGCCCTCACTAAGTGATGAAGAAATATCATTCATTATTTCATCCATTACAAAAAGGTTTGTATCACAATTTAAACGCAGATTGGAAAATGTTTGTAGAGTGAGGGCCCAGTTTTTCTTGAAATACAGTGATTGGCTAGAAGGAATATTCAAAGTAGACTTGCCTGTTGTGAACTCTTCCAACGAAGGTGCAACAAAAAACAAAGTAGGTAGGCCAGGAAAAAATTATGACGATTGTGGGTTTCGAGCTCAATCGTATGAAGTTAAAAAAATGCGAGGAACGTACTCCCAATCTTTAATTGATGCTGCCTTTTCACTGCCTGATACATCTGCATCTAAGTTCGACACAGATTCTGCATTAGCTTTCATAGTTCAAGCTAAGTTGTCAAAATACCAGTATGAGGTGATTCCAGCAAAAGCTTTATTGAAATTAGTATAGTCACTACTGTTATCTATTTTTTATTATTAATCTTATTAATTAGAAGTGCTAATTTAATCTTAAAAAATACTTAAATTTTGTTTTAAAACATTAAATGTGAAAATATTTTAAATTTCAAATCAAATTTTAACATGTAATTAGCGTAGTTTTTAATTCATTTAGGTGAAGCCATCAGTGCGTACATTAGGGAAATGTCAATAAAATATTTCGTTTCCCATCAGAATTTTGATTTGCATCGTCCGTCACACCATAAAACTTTAGAAAATTAATTAGGTACATTAGTTCTTACTTCAATACTAATAGTTATACTCGAAGTTAAAATACAATAATAACAGTGTACTGAAAACGGTTTAAGTTGTCGACTTGGTTTTGATTTCATTCAATTTAGAATGAAAAAGTATACATAGGAGTAGGTCCCCAGTATGCCTTAAAAGTCGTATATCTGAGATAGACAAGGTTTTTTCCGAAAATCAAGCGTTTTGCACCACTGTGCGGCGCCGAATGCTGAAATAAATCACGTGTTACCGCCATTGTTATTTTTGTGTCATTTTGGTTCTGTCTGCGTATTGAGTATTATCAATTGGAGCGTTATCAAATTAAAAATTTTGCAACTTGTGTTCTCTTGAACAAATAATTATTCGTTTCATAGGTCGTAGTTTGTATTTTTAGATAAGTGTGTTAGTTGTAGAGTTGCTGTAGTGTTTATTAGTAGGTTAATTATTAGGTTGTATTTAGTTATTTCGTATAGAACACCTGTGCATTCGACAGTGAAATTTTTTTTACGAAGCCTTCTTTCTGTAGCAAATAAGTTAAAAAATCAAAATTTTTGTGATAACAGTGATTTACTGTATGATTGTTGCTTTAGACATGAGAGACCATTCCTGTGCAGTAATGGGTTGCACTGACCGGACATCCTTTAGACATCCTAATCCAGAATAGGTATGGAACGCTTCAATAAATGGATTGAGCCTTCTGGTAATGAGAAATTGCGAAGTGTGGATCCACGCATAATTTATCGAAATTATCGTATTCATTTTGCTCAAGAAGACATATCGTCTAACATGTTTTTATGGGAAACAGCTATTCCATCATTATTCCTACCAAGATTGCCACTGACAACAGGTAATTTATTTCTTCTGTTCTGTATGTGGTACGTGGAATCATATGTAGTTATCAAAAAGAATATACTTTACTTAATAATTTATACATATATCTAGGTTAAGATACTTTCTGTAAATATGTTTCAATAAAAATGTATGTGTAATTATAGAATGTGTGGTCTTTTTATTCATATTATAACAATAAAATGTATTAAAGGAAGGCTGTGTTACCACTTTGGCGCAATTTTCAACATATGAATTTCCATATGTTGAAAATTGCGCAAAAAATGGTAACACAGTCTTCTTTTAATACTCTGAGGTAAATTTAAAAAATTTCCAAGTAATCGGGCTAAATGTCCGTTAAGCGGGAGTACATATCGCTAGATGGCGCGAGCAGCACAGTTACACGAATTTCTTAATAGCGACCCATCTATATATATCTAATATAACCATAGATAAGGTAGGTTGGTACCTTATACTGGTTATATTAGTCGGTCTAAACTGATTTTAACGTTTGATTTGTTAGTGCCAAAATACCGATATTAATAGAAAATGAAAACTTAATACTTTCGAAGTTAGAAAATGGATCGTCTACAAGAAGGTTATATAGCAAATAATTATGGTATTAATAAAAGTATGTACAGTTATGAAACTGAAGAAAACATGAGAAGTAGAAGGAAGTATAAAAGGGAAAGAAGGTTCGAAATCTAACAAAATTCCCAAAGGCAATCTTTTATGAGAGATGTTGAAGTCAATATCGGAATATCTGATGGTGCAATGAGAGAAATATCCTTTTCATTTAAAAGGAATTGCATTAAACCAAAAGTTTTTGCATTTTATACATGATTTGGTGTTTCCTTGAAAAGAAATATAATTTTAAATTCAGGCATTTTTTCAGAAATAATATATTTTTCGTTGAAACAGTTTATTCTTTTAAGTGAAAGATATTGATAGTTGATTGAAGTCCTCTTTATTTTGAACTTGAAAACTATTAGACTTAAGCGTAAACACAACAAAATGCCGTGGTCATTTTTAATGGAAATGAAAATAAATTATCTCCAAAAGCCCATGCACTCAGGAGGGATTTGCCGTTAGAATGCTGTAAATCCTAGTAGTATTGGGGAGTTGGTCGCAGTGACCATCCTACTAGCACCCTAAGTGTACCGTTAAAGAAATCGTCCTTTCAAAGGCGATGACTCCTATCAGATGTTGATCTGGTAAATATACCAGATTAGTATGTTACGATCGCAGTTTCCAGCCTATTTTGTGCGAAATATTATCTGTTACTGGAATGAAATAGGAGATGCGCCATCTATGCGACAATTTCTCTACTGCACCTAAGTATATCTCTGCTCATCTGCTGTACTATATGGGGAGAAAACTGCTATACGAAAATAAAATGCGATTTATTTTTACTTCCATGTAAATATTTAGTTAAATTAATAAATACTGCGCTAGCTTCAAATAAATCTACTAACCAAATTATTTGTTTGATTGAATACATTTTTAATATTCCTAAATCAAGTAATAATTTAGTAATTGTAACTAAATGCATGAGAAATGGTTGAAAACAACAAGATCATTTTTCCCGTGTATAATAATTTTAAAATCTTCAACCACTAATATACTGCCATAAAGTTCCTTGGCTTATAAGTAAATCAGCATTAACTGAAAAGATTCCAATTATCTCTGAAATTTCTTTAACCTCGCGCGAAAAATATTCACTTTTGTTCATTACTGTTTGTGTATCTGAGACTTATGCACGTGGGAACATTAATAAAACTAAAATACTTCCGCGTAAAAAAGCACTCAGCTTGAATACAGGTGTTTGCATTTTCCGTTAAAAGGTAAAAGTTTTAAATCAACGTATACATGCGTGTCCACGCAAATAAACCGAAACGTTCGGCTTTTTTATTTAAAATACTGTTTATAATTCAATAATATGATGAGGTATTTAAAATATATTATTAAATATGTGCATAATAATAACAATATAATATGTAATGTGTATTGTCTTAGTTAAACAGAAGTTATACAGACATTATAAAATATTAATCAAAACTAAGGTGCATTCCATTTAATTACGGTTACTTCTCGTCGAAAAGCATGTATTTAAGAAGAAAATAGTCTTCCGGCAAAACAGCACGCTACTTTCAATTAAAATGAACACTTTTCTGACAAAAGGTATTCTTTTCGTTGAATATGATAAAAAATAAACTTTTCATTTAATGCAACCTCTTTTCTCAATGTATATAAGTAATATTTATTAATTTTATTAATAATATTTATTTGGACTATAAAAGAAATATTGAAATGATATTTTTATTTCTCTCATTGGGATTAATTCTTAATTAAAGATAAAAGAAAAAATAAATTAACCTCTTTTCCGGAAGTTATCCACTTTTATCGCGACCTCTCATCACTCCCAAGATATTATCAAACGTGCCAATTCCAACGGTATCTTACGATACTGTTACATTAGCGATAACCCGACATAAAATACTATAGCACTACTGCCGAAAAAGATCGCAGGGTAGATTTTCTGCTTCGTAGCGCCGTAGGTGCATTGGAGCCAAAAAAAAAAATAGCCGAAAAATCGCTACGTCCAAGTTTCTCTGACACACAAAAAAATATTTCTTCAACTCGCCTTAATTAAGCACCGGTTACCTGAACGTTAAAAATGATCTGCTTTTTTTTTTCTTTAGCTATACTAGCAGTCCTCCCAAGTAACATCGACTTCAGACGCAATTAATAAGACGAAACGGAACGAGGAAAAGAGAACGCCCGAGGATACCGGTCGGAGAGAAAGTGACCGCGAAGAGGTTCCGCCAGGAGCTCTTCAACATATAGAAAACTCATTCCGTTTTAAGTGTTCCGATTCGCAAATAACACGCTGCAGGTCGCTAAATATGCACAGTTATTAACGAAGAGACTTTAAGCAGTGCGGATTCACGGCGGCGCACTTTCTTCGAGAATCGAGTAAAATCGGCAGTCCTTAGACGCACGAATAATCATCGTTGTTTCACTTGAATGTTTTTAACCTTCTAATGTGACTGAACAGCTAACATTCACGTCTTGTAGAATGGAAAATGAATAAAACTAACCGATCCGATGAAAGTTAAATATAATTTCTTCCGGTTCGTTAGAGAGCGATAAATTAAGTTTTTTCCGGATGTAATATTTGTTGTAAACTTTAATGCATAGCTGATTTAATTACATGCGTGTTCATATACGGTGTGGTAACTACTTATGAAACAAAATTATTTCTCGTGTAGAATTTTATGAAATTTTTTTACTTTTAAAGATACCGTAAAGTGGGGCAATTCCGATCAGTTTTATGTACTATTTCTGAGCTGCAATTATTATTATTGATCGAAAAAAATTGAAAAAAATTATATATAATCATACATCTTTTAGCTACACATACCATCATGTATATTAACCCAATGTATTAAAACACTATTTTTTTTTAATACATCAGGCGTGATTGGTTTTGCCCCATAATAGGGGGCAATTCCAATCACCCATCTATTTTCTTATAAAAACCGATTTGAAAGCCGTACGAGGTAAATCCAATAACAAAAATTTTAATTTAAAAAAGGGAAACTTACGGAAATAACAGAAAATATGTATTATAGAAATGGCAAACAGATAAATAATGACATAAACTATAATAATTCAATAAACTAAAACTAAAACAAAATTTCATTCAACGCGCGTCTCAGTTCAAAAACGTAGCTTTCCCTTCTATGACTAGCTGGATAATTTGGTTTTTGGAAATTTCCTAAATTTCGTCAACTTGGAGAAATACAAAAGTCATCTTTTCTCCAATCAAACATCTTCCCCCAATTACAGGGTAATGAATATGGCACCTCATTATTTTTTGATGCTTTCATAATGGATGAAGTGCTCTATTTTACTGTCCTGATAGCGCTTTGGAGGTATTTAGGGTTATATTGCTGTCTCCCGCCAGGCCATACTTTTTTTTTTATAGTTTCTCACCATAATTTTCTATAAAACCAACGTAGAAACATGAGTCATGTCATATTTCTACGTTGGTCTATGAGTATGTTCTTTGTTCTTTTACTTTTCAAACTGATCGGTATTACCCCATGCGGTGTTAATTTTCCCCTTACTCTTTTGTTATTCCATAAAGTCAAAAAAAAAAAAGAAACGGTGAAGAATGAATGACAATTGATTCTTTTCGCCTTATCCCTTTTCGAAAATTCGCTTAGTCCTAGTGGGATTCCCCAGTAGTAGTTTGTTTCCGTTTGTATGAAATATTACTCGTTGTCATTCCATCGGAAATTATTTTTTAACACAGGAAACTTTAATGCAATATGAAAAGCCAGTTAGTTATCTATGTTATAGACAAAGTTTATTAAATGACTGTGTTGCAAAACTTTCTTATCCTTTCCATAGATGCCAGACTAAATAATTGCCGTAAAATCAGGATTGATCGATTTTACCCCATGCGATCAAATTTGCCCCACTCTACGGTACGTCTTCTGAATAAAATTAAAATATACAGGGTGATTCATGTAAGTGCAGCAAAAAGTAGATGGTCTTTTTTAAATTGAATACCCTGTATATTTTTTTTATTTTTGACTGATTTCAACGACCTATAATATTTACCTTGAATTAAGTTAATTAATAGTGTATTAAAACACTAGTGTTACAATGACGTTTGTTGCAATACGAGTAGGAGTTGTACTCATGGGCGTAGCCAGGTATGGGCTCCCAGATTATAACAAACATGAAACAATAAATTGATAAAAACGGCAAGAATGCTATTGCCATTTGCCGGCTACAATGTGTAGAGATAGATAAACAGACAATCACTTTTTCCCGAATACGAAAAAAGCACTTAATTTTAACTAACTTCCATAACATTATTCAACAAGTACGATTCATTCAACACCTTACGCAGAGTGAAAACTTGTCTACTAGAGTTTAACGGATGAGACAGAGGCCTCGGGAATATCCCCATACACTGTAAAAAATTACAGTAATTTTGCCATGGTAAATCAGGAATATTACATGTAATAACGTTGTGAATTTACCACAATAAATAAATTATGTTTTTTCTAGGATATTTAACATGGAAAAAGAAATTTCGGTAAAATTTATAGCTTTTTCATGTTTAAGATGTAACAAAAATTCAAAAGGAAAATACAGGAAAAAACATGTACAATTTTGTATTTACTCTCAAAATTTACTTAAAAGTGTAAAATTGACATTTTTTGGGGTATTTAGTGCACTTTAAAAGTAATTTTACTAGTGAACTATTAATTTTACTGTAAAAATATGAGGATCTTTTATATTTATTTGTTTTTACTTGAATTTTCGGGTAAAACTATAGATATCATGGAAAATACGAAATTCATACGCCGCAATGTGATTGGTTATTGGATTATTTATCTGTGCGCGTAGGTAATTCTATTCGTTTGTCGAACTTATTATTGGCTCAATGATATCATATACGTCACAAACAATCGCAGGTTTCGCGTAAGCGAGTTCATTCTTGATCCCTGGTTGAGCGATTCAGTATGACCTATTAGGTGCTATAAAAGAATTAGGTAAGTTTCTCGATAGACGTTTAAGTGTAAGTACTTGTAAATTTGTAATTTCATTGCTGCCATTTTGTTCATAATTTTGATTCATAGAATTTTTCCGTCCATCTAGAAACTCGCTTAATAATAATTGGCATTATATTATTGTGTGCACAATTTAGATGTAAGATCTTTTATTATATTTGTTCTGGAAGGTATTTTTAGTTTAAAGAGTTAGTTTTTTCCGTTTTCTAGTTTACAGATTTGTTTTTTTATTGTTAATCACCACGGTTTAGGTGATAAGAAGCATTGTGCTTGTATTTAAATTTCAATTTTGTAAAGTTCACTTGTTTTCTCCACGTTTAATTTAGTTTATTTTAAATTTTGAAACCACGTGGATTTTTTGTGAAAAAGGATTTTCTTCTAGAACAAATTTGTCTTTTGCTTTGTTAAAGGATTTGCATTGTCCTTTTGTAATTGTAGATTCATGCAGTTTTTGATTTCGTCCAGGACTCTCAGTCCATGGTTTTTGTTTTTACTGCAATTTGTAACAAATGTTTTTTTTTCTTTTTTTTTTTTAAATAAAATTTATGATTGTTAACGTCATTCAAAATTTCTGTTCTTTTATTTTTGAATCAACCATTTCAATTTTTGGCGTATTTAAAGAAAGTCAAATTTTCAAACGCCCACATTTTACTTTTCATGATAGGTTTAATTGTGAGAGTAACCCTGAGTTTAATTGTTCTTTTGCGCCCTTTATTTTTATCCGCTGAGCTAGTTAATTTAATTTTTCATTTTTATAAATTCATTTTGCATTTATGCTGGTACCATCAGGACACAGCAATACGTTAAACTGTAATCGTAATTTTAATATTTTTTTTTGATAATCTCATATCCTTAATGTAATCAACCACTTAGAACATAAGTGTTATAGGTGGTTGAAATCAGTTCATTAAGGAGACGTCAAAAATAAAAATAAAATATACCCATGTATATTTTAAAAAGGTCGTCTACTTACATGAATCACACTATATATTTCAAATTCCACTAAAAAGGCGTATCTTTAAAAAAATTTCAGCATTTTTCATAAAACTTTACGATAACATTAAAAATAATTTTATTCTATAAGTGGTTAACACACAGTAGGTATATCCACATAAAAGTGCTTAAATGTACTTGCGGAAATAATAATTTATTGCTATTAAATAAAATAAAATTCCTACAAAAAGGTTATTTCCGATGAAAACAGTAAAAGAAGTGATCATTACGATAGAAATGGTATTTTAGAAAACGTAATTTGAATTTACAATCAGGTACATCGTAAAACAACAGCAAATAAAATTAATCTTTATTACGAGGTTAATAATATCGTAAAAAAGACATCAAATAAGGGGAAAAAAATATGTAGATATATGAATCTACATGTTTTATACATATATCCCTGAGAAGAAAGCTGAGATAAGACGCAGAAAAACACTTGTAAAGTTTTTATAACCGAATAGCAAATTACTTACTCAATAATAAGACAAATTCAACAGTGAGATAAGTTTCGCTCGAGGATATTTGCTAAATTGTTGCGAACTCAATGTTATCTGTTTTTCAGATACTTTTTTGTTTTATGCAGCCCAGGTACTTGAAAATGAAAAAAAATTATAGGAACAGAATTAATTGTACAGTAGTGTAATAAAGACCACTCCTGTTTAGCTTTCTTATCATTTATTGTTAGAATTAATATCTGCTGATTCTATTGCATCCAGTTTTATCAAAATTAATTTCTATCATTCCCAAAGCAGGTTGTGGCTGCATAATGCATTACATTCTGTTTAAGGGTGCGCTAGTAGTTCTGTGGCAGGAATTCAAAAAACCCATATTTTGATGTACGATACATTTAGTAGGAACTTGATTTAAATCACAAATAAAATTACTGTGTCCGGGATATACAGGGTGTATCAAATAAACAAGTAAATTTTGCTTGGGTGTTAACTACACGACATATAAAGCACAAACCCGCCGAAACCGAATTTCATCATTAAAGAATAAAAAGAAGTAAAATTTAGAGCCAAAAATTCTTTAGTCCGGGCCTGATGCAAGGAAATGTCAAGCACCCGCTAAACGTGGTATTATGTATAAATACATTGCACTCATTTAGTATTATTCTTAATGGTATGCCGTAAGTTCATTTAACGTCATTCTGAATAAATAAAGGCCCTTGTAAAAATAGCAAAACTGAGGCATTTTAAATTTCTTCTTTTTATAAAATAAACATTCCTTATTTGTTAAGAGCATTCTACGTAAGTCTACAAAGTATTTTTAATTTCCTGATAAGACGTTCGAGTTTCACCGGATATGCGACTTCAGTAGTTACAAAAAAAGTAAATATTTTTCTTTCGCTTTGTCGAATCGAGAGTTAGTTGTTAATAAACGGTCCCACACGATTCTGAGTTATTTCTTTTGGATTTATTTAATCAAATAACGCAAAATGAATTGAATCGAATTACACAGAAATAAATGTAGATACAGAAAATTTGCAAACACGCCTTTTTACTATGATGTCGCGCGAAAATGAATCTATACATTCTCGCGCTTTTGCCGATGCATCAAGCTTCGATTTTCTTTGTATGAAATCATGATGGTCCTGAAAAGGATCGTTTTTCGAGACGGGAAGAATTTAAATTAAATGTTCGAAGTGGCTTGCACTCCAAGCGGCGATCCACACAAAACTAACAGCGGTAATGGCTGAATGGTAGTGGTATGTGGGGGTATACTCGGGACAGCATTTAGGTTGGGCACAGGTGCGGCTCTAGCCCACAGGCATTTACAAAATATTTTTTTTCTCGTTAATGCTTACAGATAGACCCCCTGTGCATTAAGACTTTTTGATCGTAAATGATTACAGCTGCTACATATTATTATATTTACCTCTATATCGGATACATCCTGTATACAGATCAAACAGTCGACATATAGTCGAGGGTAACGTATGTCGGAGCCATCGACAAGAGCGAAGTAGGGATGTTGTTGGATACCACGTGATACAGCGCTTTTATACTCGACGTATCCCAAAATAATGATTTCCATGTTTGCATTATTAACAATAGGTTTATGTTTTTGAATTTTTGCCTTGACCGATCCAAAGTTTTTAAAATTTTGTATTATTCGTTTAACTGTGTTTGGTACAGAGCGGCAAAGCTATCACATGTTCTTGTTATCACTTTATTGCATTCTCCATAAATAATAAACAAATTTAAATAATCTTCGTTCGTATAATTTAACCGGCATTGTTTATAATTGAAAACTAAGTGACATTTCATCAATGCTGGATTGTTTGCCGAATGGTCGTGACTTACTTAGATATACCAAAGTAGGATGATATTTTAAAAAACTACATAAGCTACCTGCTTACACCATACATACATACATATTTTACTAATTATCTTAAAAGCTATCCATTTTAGATGGGTAATGAATATCACTTTTTTTGTATTTTTATAAGGGCAGTTTGATGAGAAAGAGAAAGGTAGGTAGTTGTATTAAAAAAAGTTTTGACACTTGTTCAATTCGAAAGTTTAACTGTAATGTTCGGACACGCTGTACCTATAAAATTCATTCGGTTTCGTATGCTACCCTATACGGTCAACAATTCTACAAATTTTCCAAGTTAAATACTTTTGCAGTTATAGAAGTTCAGATGCACTCATCCATCTGTAAAAAATTTTAAAAAAAATGCAAATATTTCAAATATGGCAGAAAAAAACAACATAGTTGTTTTAACAAACTTGCTTTAGAATTGAACGAGGAATTAAAAAATGTAATAATATATAGGGTGTTCCATTGAAAATAACAAATTTGGCAGCCATTGCGGTACAACCGGATGTGCCAGATTATTAAAAATATATTAGTTCAATAACGCAACTCAACTTTAGTATACTGCGGAATTTTCAGAATTTTCCAATGTATACACTGTAAAAAAAGTTGCCTACAATTTTACCGGTAAATTTGCTTCATAAGGTAAAATTTCTACCATCTAGTAAATTTCACATGCTGATGTATTTTTCAAAGATTGTACTGTAAAATTCGTATGTAATATTTATATGAACTATATATTTGCCGAACGCGTACAGTTAAATAACCTAATAACCAATCACATTGCGGCGTATTCAAGTAAAAATAAATATAAAAGATCCTCAAATTTTTACCCAAATTTAAATACCAAAAAAAAATTGTCAATTTTACACTTTTAAGTAAATTTTGATAGTAAACATAAAATTGTACATGTTTTTTCCTGTATTTTCCTTTCGAATTTTTATTACATCTTAAACTTACTTGAAAAAGCTATAAATTTTACCGAAATCTTTTTTCCATGTTAAATATCCTAGAAAAAAACATGTAAAACAAAATTTACATGATTTATTATGGTAAATTCACAACGTTATTACATGTAATATTCCTAATTTACCATGGTAAAATTACTGTAATTTTTTACAGTGTACTCTTTCATATATAGATCGATGCAGTTCCTTGTGAGACACCTGTTATATTTTAAGAAATGGGGAACATTTTTATCATAGGCGATATAATCGATTGATAAAGACACTCAGGCTCTTAAATATACCACAATAATTTTAGATCCGAATTACATTTGTTCAAATATTTCAGGGATTTTAGAGAAAATTACTTGATTAGCATAAGCCGTATTAGGAAGCACTATCCAAGTAACTGAACATTATTATAATTATATAAATTACCACTCAATAGCATACTGTTTTAATACTAAATGCACCATAATAATACAGTGACTTTGACAGTGAAAAATTACATGATCTCAGGATATTATTACACATATCACATAAACGATAATTAAATGGTGTGATTTATATGTTTGATATGAATTGATTTTTGATTTGATCTGTGTAATTGCACTAATTTAAATTCAGGTATTCCGACTATAATAAGTGATCCTTTATTAATTCCTTTAATCGCGAGTATAGATATAAATTATAGCCGATAAACTGGGATATTGATATTAAATTTATATCTAGATAATCCTACATTATTACACATGAGTATAGGATGTGCATATTTTATGCAAATGCGTGCACAACCTGTAAGGTATTTATTTCAATTATAAATGTATGTGTATTTAAGTGTTTAAAGTAGATTCCTAAACATGGTAAAAGGTAACATTTTAAGGATTAACTATATAATTTTTTTTGGAAAAATTAGGTGGAAATATAAACATAACCGTTATCATTGAAGAGAAAATAAGAGAAAAAACGATCTCTCACCAATATAAACATTTTATTAGTTTTACAAGTGGTTCGGCAGTTTTTATTTTTTTCATGAACTACTTAATGATGGGAATAAACTTTTTATGGTTTTATTGGCATTAGGTGTTAACAATAAACAAATAACTTAGATAAAATAAATTTTATGGTTAAACATTCCTTTCTTAGACGAGTATTATAATTTGTTGACCTGAAACCGATTCCAAATCAAATATTGTCAAAACAATGTTAAACATTTCGTGGAATAGATTGAAGAAGTCAGAATACGGCAAAAGTGACTGACATTAATTCTTTTTTAATTATATCTTGATATAAGAAATACTAAAAGCTGTGACATTTGTTGGAAATTGAAGGAAAGAAAGTTTAGTTGGGCGGTTGTTACTTACTAAAATTTTAGATTTGGATCATTAAAAAATTTAATATATAATTTTTAATAATAAATTTTACGATGTGGATAATGGAATGAGTAGATCACAGAAGAACGATCAATTGAATTCTGTTTCTCTTTGACCGATATTCAATTTCTTATTGTGGTGTATTTTGAGGACTGGTTTATTTTTTTTACTATAGCGCTAATTGAAGTTGACAAAACGATTAACAAATCCACGAATACCTGGTGAAAAAAAATGAAAAATACGATTTGAACTTATTCAGATGAAATTAACAAATTTCATTAGTAATAAGGAAACCTCGCGAACTGTAGATAAATCGCGGATTCTAATGAAATTTCTCCAGTTTGTAGACCCCATGGAGTGTTACTCAAGGACACTTTTTGTTGCTTGCAAACTTCAACTTTAGGGGGTGCGATTTGACTTTGAAATCCGCTCCAAATTTCGTTTATCCAAAATATTTTTTAAACGGTGAGAGATAGAAAAAAACCTTCAATAGAGTACTTACACCATTTATGCAGCTCTTCCGATTAGTAGAGCTGTTTATATACAGGGTGTTACAATAAGCATGGAATGACATATGCTGTGCTTATTTGATCGAATTTCAGAAATCGGTTATAGTCACTCTATTTGGCATCGAGTACTGTAGATAAACCGGAATTAAATAATTATACAGAGTGTTCACAAAATTATGAACTTTTTCATGTTCTTTATTCTAACGAAATGCTGTATATATTGTTATGCGATTGTATTGTATGTTAAAAGCCAGTGTAAAATTATCATATATAGGCGTTAAATGCCTATATGCGATAGTTTTCGAATTAGACGCGTTTGAATGCAGGAATAAATTACGCTCTGACAGAGGACAGGCAGAAGAAAATGTGTACGTCCACTGATCGTTCTTGATACTTTAACTATTAACATTAACAAAATAATATTACTCATCCTTCTGTGCCATCAAATATTAATACTTTATTTTTGCATGAAATGAATCGAAAATTTATAATATCATTATTGAAATAGCTACGAAACCATCCGCAGGACTGGATGGCGTTCCGTATAGAATTTAAAAAATTGTTGCTTAATTCATAACTAGCCCCTTAGCTTTTTTGCTTATTAGTTATTGGGCAACAGTTACTACAACAGCTCACATCCTATAATACCACAGATTACTTCTAAGAAGATTGTGCCAGTTCATGTTAAGGCTGGGCAAGATTGTTACAGATCCCTACAGGTCGGTAATTTATAGCTTTTACATATTGTATAAAACAATTGGAGAATTATACTGTGATAAGTTCCAAGTTTTTGGGTAATTAGATTAAAGGTAAATTGTTTAAAAAATAAACAAGAGTAAAACTTAATTTTCAAGTAAGACAAAAAATATAAACGAAGAGCTTCAGACCGTTGATGGTGTTATATACATCGTTAGTACAAAAAAGAAAACAAAATCGTACAGTGGTTTTGGTAAAACCTATACAAAACGGTCAATGAATGTCAGCCGTTTTTTAACAACTACATACTCAAATAGGCATTTGCAACACTACTACATAGAAAACACGATCTTCACCCCTTCTCTATAAGATGGAGCGGTAAACGTATAGAATATTGAAATATGAAATATCCATCTGATAAATGATATTATTAGATTTTAAGATAAAGTCGATATTTTCGTTTATATTTTATTTAATATACGTATTACGTATAAAAACACTGCAATAGTACTTTATACCACAGCGTTCCCAGGGCATACGAGTTAGCTACGTAGATATGTGGGTATGTTGAACAGCGCCACTACGCCATGGAGGGAAGAGTTAAAGTGTTTTTGATTAAGCGGCGCCTTATTTAAACTCATAAATCCTTTATATATGTGCCATTATATTTATGGCTTTTATTGTTGTCATGAGGACAATATGTGAAGTAGGAAAATATATGTAAAGTTTGCATAATTTCCGTGTTTCACTTATTGATCTCTAATAACAATAATAAAAAAACCTTAAATATAACAGCACATACCTATACAAGAATACATATTTAGTAATACTTAATCGAAACTAATATAAAGTGGAAATCAATAACAGAAACAATTTAAAGTAATTTATGTTGTATCGCCGATGGCCAAACAAGATATGTGTGTACAATGAAATGAAGCTTTGCAAAGTGACGGTGGTGACGCACAATGACGCAAATGAGGATGTCAAATTGTTAGCGGTCCGTTGATAAATGACATACCTATAAATATTTCAAGCTACAGCGCCCCCTATCCGTGGAGTGAGTAGATACACTGCTTACTCAGCACCACCGATTTAAGATACACCCACCTGCATCCTACTAAGAGGCAGGATTGTTTGAGCATTCTCTAAGATAGAATTACATAAAGATGTTCAACTCTCTTCCATTAGACATACGAAAAATGCCACATTTAAATAAATTTACAGCATCCGTTAGATTAAGATTATTTCCTTGAAGAATGCTTCTACCATATAGGTGATTTTTATAATTGACATAAATTTGTATCTATTATTGACGCGTAGATACTAGTGATCGCTAGTCTATTACTAATAAATTATTATTATTATTATTATTAGTTCTGTCGATCTGCAGTCAGATGGTTGAGGATTTGATTCTGCCTTCATTTCACCTCCATTAAGGTAAAATCAGCAAAGCAGGTTACTTGCATATACCGTATATATTAATAAAAATGTTTTCTTTCTAAACATTCTAATAATTGCAAAAAACTAAATACAACTGTAACGTTTTATACATACTGCAATTTTCCATGCCATATTTGTACTAAAACTTTATATCTCAAGAATCATCAAACGAAGTTCATCACATTCCACTACCATACATACCCAAACCTAACAGTTATAAAACTTTTTTCTACATGACAGATTTATTTTTATCATCTCACGACAACGAACCATAAAATTTGAGCAAACGATTAGCTGTACCAGCATTCCATTCAATTATTATACAAGCAAAAACCTTATAGTTATCCCTCGTCAATGGTATTGTTGCATATTAAATGAATATTCAATGAGATAGTCTATCATCCGTTTATTGTTAGTGTTCCTAATAAAGAATTGAGCTATAGATACCTACTCCTAATTGTTGTTACTGCGTACAATGTATTGGCACTTTTTTTTTTATTGATTCTAAGAGTGAATCTATAATCTACAGTCGCAGGTTTGTAATAATTATTAACTGTTCACACGTGTAATAGATAATGTGAATGTAAGAATTGGAATTTGGCACTATAAATACATTATGTATTGTACATATGCTTTGTATGTATGTATGAGTGTGAAGAGTATACCGGGTGTTTCTGAAAGAACGCGAAGTATTTGCGATAAAAGAAAACGAATTTTGTGAATTAAGTATGGGGTAAAAATTTACATTTCTCAGCAGAATCAATAATTTTTTGTCACTTCTCGTTTAATCAAAAATTTCCTCGATTTGGATTTTTAAATGGAACCTCCTGTATAATTTTCGGTATTTTGATTAACAGAAGATAACATTTAGATGCGAAATTTGTAAAATTACAAAAACACACTTGAGCTAAAGGAAAAACATTCTGTTTTATTCAATGTGGTATCCTTCAACATCCACACACTTTTCAGCTCTACGTATAAATTGTTTATAAACATTGTGAATAATATTTTCAGTGGCAGAATTCCGTAATTTGCGAGACCTCTAGTATTGAAAGAAAGTTAAAATTAATTAGTGAAGGGCAAAAGTGTAAATTTTTTTTTTTTAATTTTCTTAGTAACTTTAATATTAATAGAAAAGAACTAAAAACTAAAACAACTATTAAGAAATAGACTAACCATTCAATGCAAAAAGTACACTGCCCGAAAAAATTAATGTCGTCGTTCATAACGAATTTTCGTATTTTCCTATCTGATTTTTATAATTACCAAGTGTTTCACACGTAGACGCCTCAATAAATCTCCTACCTGCATAAGCCGATGCCAGCCGAACGCGCTCCTGCTCCAATGATGAGCAGTTTTGATAGTCACTGCGCTATAGAGCACAACATTAATTTTGTCGAGCATTGTACATCGCCACAGAAAATACCAAACATTTTTTTTTACTAGGAGAGGATATTTTTATATATGTAAGTAGTAAACAGATTTAAAAATAAGGATGGGCACATATTTTTACAAATAATATGTTCAATCTAGTAAAGGAAAAGATTTGAAATTTCAATTGATTATTGAATAATACATTTTAGATTAAATTTGATTTATCTGTTTTGTCATTTATACATTTTATCTTTTTTTATGTGAAAAATTTTGATTTTCAAAATTAAATTTGTGTTTTCAATTAATTTCATATATTTTTTTAAAAATCTGTGAGGCTGCTAAATGATTTTCTTGACATTGTACCCTATCTTTTAAGTATTTTTCTGTTTGGCCTATATAGATGCCATTACAATCTCTACATTGAATACTATAGATCAAATGGGAATTTTTGTCAAACGAAATTTTTAATTTTAGTTTTGAATGCTGGAAATTAATTTTATTCATTATTAGTGGGTGTTTATCAGAAAGTGAAACATGGTAAGGCCAGACCACCACCTTATTTAATTTTTCAGAAAGCAAAGTTATGTAAGGTATACACATCAGTATTTAACTTTGTGAGTGATGATGATGACACTCATTACTCAAATACTGTGCAGTGCCATAGATAACTTCATAAATTTTAACAAAAGAAAATAAAATGATTCACATACAAAAAGAAAAATTATTTAAATGATAAATCACATATATCAAATTTATCGAAAATTTATTATTCAATAATCAACTGAAATTTCAAAATTTTTCCCTTACTAGATTTGTCTGTCCTTATTTTTGTTTGTGTGAATTTGTTTACAACTGACATATATATAAAAATATCCTCTACTAATAAAAAAATTGTTTGTTAATGTCTGTGGCGATGTATGTATATTTTGTATTAAATGGTTACTCTATTTCTTAATAGTTCTTTTAATATGTTGTGATGTCCCGCTTTAATTTTTTAAAAATAATGGCTAGGAATTAATATTTGAAATAGAAAATTCTAATTTACTAAGAAACTATAACAGATAGGTATAGGAAGCATTAATACAATCTTAAAGAACGGTAAAATTAGAATCTAAATAAAGTAATAAATACAGGGTGTTCCATTTAAAATAAGAAAGTTACTTGCCTTTAAGGATAGCGAAAATTAAAAGTATGTTTTTGTTCACCTCATTATAACTTTTATTGTATTATCAAGTGTAATGCTTTAGTTAAATAATAAATCTAGTTTAAAATATCTTAAATATGCATGACAGGCGTGCCTCTTAAATTTTGGTCTACATTTTGAAGAATTGTTATATTAATTATCTCGTGAGCGAGTTGAGTTAGATATAAGAAACCTAACACCAAGTTGCCTTTATTTAGTTTGTACTATCAAAATATGTCATAATATACAGGGTGTTCCATTTAATTTTTCACAACTTTGGTGTGTAATGTTTCTTTGAGTCACCCTGTATACTTCAAAATAATTTTAAAATCTAGTCCTTCTGAACCTTAATAAAAAAAAAAATTGATTGAAAATATGTTACCACTTTTTTTATATAAACCGACGCGAATGTAGTGGCCCACCCTGTATAGTGTTCCATTTAAGATAACGAAGTTTATAGCGATTACCGGTTAACCGGAAATGTAAAAAACTTGAAAATATTTTAGAAAGAAAGTAAGTACAAAATTATTGCAAATTCCATATTTTCATCAAGCCTGAAAACCCACACACAAAAAAATCTATTATCAATCTGAATATTTTTATTTATTCAAAAATCGAAACTTAATATATATTTAAATGAAGTAAATCTTGTTGGTTAGAACATAAGAGTAAATTCTCTGAAAACACAATATACTCTTAGAACAAATAGTATAAATATTTGCATTGAAGTATACTTCCTCCAAATGAACATTGTTATTGTTGTAAGGAATAAATCTATGTAATCATTGTGAGAAAGTCTGTAGATTCAAAATAAAATCCCTTATACGTTTGGTATAATGAATTACTATATAAAATTATTAAATGTTTTGTACTGAAAACATGAAATATCAAATTGAAATTACCATAATATTGAAACATTTGAAACGAATTTTACCCCACCATTTATTGCACTAAACCTTATCTGTCATTGGTTCCCTCTTTTTTAGAGGGGTGTAGGGGGTTTTGCATATACATACGCTTTACTTGGCGTCACTTTTTGATTGACTAGCGAACAGTGTTGTTGATTGTGAGTGTAAGTAAATCTAAATGGATGCCCCAGCCGTTTCACAGCTACTTAGAGAATGGGGTGGAATGGAGCTGATGCACAGATGCTACCATTAAAATATTCGAAGGTAAATACGTACGTGTTATCGAATATTAAAGAATTACTGGTTTAAAAAACTTTGAAATATTATTTAGAGTCAGCGCCATTGTGTCGATAATATATGAACATGGTAAGTGTGTACATTAAGAAACATATGTAGGTATTTACTAGTTATTAGTTTTCAGTAGGCAATACCAGCAAATTATTGCACTGATTGAACGCCACTAGATACCAGGCCCAGGCATTGAGTGGGAAGTATCCCGAGAACACCGATCGCAACGACGGATACGCATAACATCTATACATATCCGCACTCCTGGAGTACCCCGATACGCTATCTTCTCCCAAACATTGTAAAACTATAAAGTAGGACAGTAAATTTATTTAATTACATAATATTTCTTTATTTATTAATTTCCCCTACCGAGGCATTTTGGTGTTACAGACACAAAATTAGTAGGTAATTATTACCCTTGAATAGTAGAAATGCTTAGATTAAGCAGGTAAGTATTATCAGTTCAATATACTTATATTTTGGAAGCAAATAATGGCAATACTTCAAATAATACTTTTATATACTTCTATCAAATGCACATAAATTATTAAGGCATAAATATCATAGTTTCCAGTTGAGAAAATCTATTTACTCAAATCTAAAATAATTATTCTTGTGGTGAAAATATTATATGTTCATAATGATTTTAGTATATTGATTACATTTGAACTAAAAAATTGTTTCGTCTAACAAATTCATGGGTTTGAAAAAATGAACAAATTTTATTCTCAATAAAAATACATCATCTTCTTGCTTATATAGGAAGTTATGTTATATTTAATGTGATGCACTTATATTCAAATTGAGTAATTATTTTTTTGTGTGCAGTACCTATATTTTAAAATATACATAGAGAATCTGTAATTAGATATGATGGTATTCAAACAGTCGATAGCTACAAATCTTACTTATTTTATATTGTAAAATGTCATGTTTAAAATTCTTTTGCGAACTTGAAAATTATACAATTCCGGCAGAAAACGCACGCTTGATTTTGCATTACAAATATACATTTAAGCTAGTATTTTCCTTCACTTCACGCTCCATATACGAATAACTTTACATGCATATGTATGTTGTACATGCCTACCGTGTTTACTTAAATCTTGATGTCCTAAATCGATTGCCCATTCAACAGTGTTATTTATAGTAAGTATGTATTTCGAACGTCTATTGGTAATTGACTATCAAACGATTTAACGGAATCCCGTGTTTATATACACGGGTGATTAATAATTGTAAGTACGAAAGCTTGTTGCGAATCGAAAACAGAAACGGTCTAAGAATATCTTGAGGTATTCTTCGTTCCACTTTATCTGACAACAAAGATATGTTTGGAGATCTACACATCTATTAACACTGCGCCCAATAGATCTGCTGAACTATTGTACAGTTGGTGGTTTTGCTTTGAATATTCCCCATTTAACTGGGTTGAATAGCATGTGAAGTAAATCGTTTTTCTGTGAATTAGGTGAGTTCATTGCCTTCGTGGTGTCAATCTTCGCTGGTTTAATGTGGCACATTCAAAAATAAAAGGGAAGATTATTTTCTTTTTTCTGTTTACTACTGTAGAGTATATACATACAGGATGTTTCACTGACAGGGAATTCCTCTATAACTCATAAACAGTGACAGATAGGATTTTTTTTTATAAACTGTTGTAAGAATATAATTTTTATGTTGTAAGAATTCGAAATTCCATCCTGTATAATGCAAGTATTTAAATTCATTTTATTAATACGTAGTTGATAGGTACCGTGGCATTTGCTGAAGCAGCGTCTACTTCACAGGAAATAATAGTCTATTTTCGTTTAAAGACTCGCGTAATTAAGATAATAAGGTATTACTTTGTATGTTATCTGCTTCTTTGTTTATTGTGTTACAAATGCTGTTTAGCAGTTCCCACGTTCCTCTCAAGTAGGGCGTTTGAAGATCAGAAAAATAACGCCTTCGGTCATACTTGCGCCCTCCTATAAAGAGAGGCCGAACTAGTTATCGGTGCAAAATGACGTCGCAATCAAAGTTTATAAAACCTTTAACATTGCGGTTTTCAATTAATTGGTTCGTGGATTTCGTTTCAGCTAAAGTAAAAGCACGCGTCTCCATTTTCGTTCGGGCGTTTCTAAATCTTAAAAAAATAAACTTCTCTTCTTAAAATTTTGCAATCAAAATAAACCTAAAAATTCGAGAACAGGAAGCAAAAGCTTTCCTCGAGAGGTGTTTGTGATTTTGTGATAGAATTCATATAAATTTCCCCTTTCCTTGGCTTAAAAAAAATTGTGAGTGTTGTGTAAAGTTTTGTGCCTTAAAAAAATTTGGATTACGAGAAGAATTAATTTTCCACATCGGCCGGTAAGATGTTAAGAATTTCTGCTTAAAACTAACCAATGCAAATACGTAAAAAAAACCGTAACTCGTTCGCCTCTCTCTCTCCCCTTAATAAATAAATAATTTGTAAGTAAGAATTACTAGAATTTAAGTTAATCAACATTATCAAGAAAAGCTTAAAAATTCATTTAAAAAGTTGAGTTTCGTTTTGTTTTCTGCTTGTATTTTTATTAAATTTGTAGATTGTTAGTTTAACTTAATTGTCACAAAATTTATTAAATATATTAGTCTAGAAAGTAAACATTCTATTATTTCACCATACCAAACTCGAAACAAGTTTATTTGGTAGCCATAGTAAGGGGTTGGAGAGGAAGTTATCATCGGCAAGAGAAAGCCGACGAGGTGGGTAAATCAGCAATCTTTAGGCTAACTAACGGCCCTGCTTCGACTGACGGAGGAAAAAGCCGTTGGGAAACAACTTCGGCTAAAATTACTAAAACCATTCGCTACCGAACAAAAAGTTTGTTTCTCAGCGGTGGCTCGCCGGTCAAAAGAGCAGGAGGGGTTGTCTGTGAGACGGAATTTGGCTTGTCTTATTTGAATTTGGGCTGGCCATCCCCAAAAGTTTCCAGACAAGAAAACCCGTTCCGTTACAATGTTTACTTATGTTGATTTGTTTATTTTTCGATGTTTTTGTGATTTTATATTAAATTATTATTTTCTGGCTTTCATTTTTACAATCATCGTCTACTAAGGTTACAAATATGATCACAATGATGAAAATTTATTAAAACTGTAATAATTCGAAAAGTAGAAGAGATAGACATAGAGTATGTTTAATGAAAATCAAAGCACTTGTTAATAGGAATTCAATGATGTAAACATATACATACACCATATCAGATCACATGATTTCGACATATCTATTCAACAAAAAATCCGAGGTGGAAATCATGGATGGGATAAGCTCGAATCGATCTAGTTACAGAGACAGGTTCGGGGAATTGATATGGTTTACAGATAGATCAAATTTGAACTGGAATCTACTTATATTAAGGTGGAACCTTGCTCTAAGTTCAGTTCTAGTTGATCAATCAGAGAGCTTATAAAAACAAGCAGATCTATAACTGCAACAGGCAATCAAAATTGAGTTCGGCATGATTTCTGGAACTGAATAGCCTGGCAGAGCGCAATAAAGTCACTTTACTATGGGTGCCTGGATATTCGCCAGTCCAAGGAAACTAAAAAGCTGATGAGTTAGCAAAGAAGGAATCACCAGGGCTTCATATAGAAGCCTGTTCTAGGAGGAGTGTCCAAAAACATAGCGCGAGAGCAGATAATAGGTAGAGTAAAAGAAAAACGCAAAGAATATTGCAGCTTAATAGGAATTATCTTCGCACCTTGCCCTTTTAGAAATTAGGATAAACATGTGGACATGAGGCTCTGGACGCAAGAAGACAGGCCATTTTTGGCAAGGCAAAAATTAATTCAGAGGAGTACTTCGATCAACCAGCCAGAGACCTATACGGATTAGTGCAGGATACTGGAATAACTGATATAATTTAATGGGTAAAAGAAATGGGAGACCAAATACAAAAAGCCAAGAGATTGCAGTGGTTTCGGAGACTTGAGGTCAAACGGCTCCCACAAAAAAGAGCACTTTGTTATGTGTGGCCAACACTCTTAAGTTTTGCAGCAATTCTCAATCTATTTTGTAGATCATCTAATAGGATGGGAATGAGGGAGTCATATTTGGATTTCCGCGCTCCTAAAGCCAGAACAAGATTGGTAAGTCAAATCAGAATAGCTAGTAAAAAGAAGATTAGGCTGTATTTTAGCCTTTCTGTTTAAATGGAACAGTCAATCGCTATAGTTCCACGTACTGGTCCAATGAGAATCCTCACTGGATCCATGAGTCCATACTCAACATCCTCAAAAGTTGAATGCCTGGATGGGAATTGTTGAAAACAGGCTAATAGGCCCATTTTTTAGAAGTAAACTTAAGTGGGGAAAAGTATTTGGATCTACTAGAAACCACATATCCTGGCACTTCACACAATGGGAGTTGCCTCAAGTTTTGTTTAACAGGATGCGACGCCTCTCCACTATGATAGGCGAGTTAGGAACTTTTTGGGTGCTACTTTCCCAAATCGATGGACTGGGTATTGGACGTTCATATGGTTGCCTGCACCTTCTCTAGACCTTAGTCCATTCGATTTTTATCTTTGGGATTTTCTCAAATCTCGTGTTTACGTTAGGCGACCAACTACTTTGCAGGAGTTGAGGCAAAGAATAGTTGACGAATGTGATTTAATCCGCAGAGAGAAGTTTTGGAAAGGTAACTCAGGAATTTCGTAGAAGACTTGCATATTGCCAGGAAGGGCAAACAGCCAGCATTTTGAACATTTTAAATGAGTTCGTTTATAATAAGACTACCATTATGTTAATAATTTACAATAAATAAAATTAATTGTTCGGTAAATGTGAATCTTTCATTATTTACAGATAATGGTGCTAAAACCAGTATGGTCGAATTCGCAAAAACAAGGTCTATTATAATATGCAAAAATATACAGGGTGTTCCATTTAAACAAAAAAAAAATAAATAGAATTTCCGGTTGAACTGGAAGGACAGTCACAAGAACAAAGTCGACATTAGATGTATTACATTTTGTGACACTTATTTGCAAAGTTTCATCAAGATCATCCTCTCCGTTTTAAAGTTATTTGTTTGGTTCCATACTTTATCCCAACCCCTGTATATTTGCTAAAGCACCATGGATTAATGATATTAAAAAGAGGACTGGTAACAGCGAATATACTTAGTCTATGTGCCAGAAATAGAATAGGATGTTGGATTTTCGTCATTTTTCAATACATACAGGACAGGAAATGATAATTACTGCGAAGCGAATGAAAATATAGATGAAAAGCCATGTGAGACATGTGATGGAAACGTCTTATGTGAAAATAACACTATAAGGAAGTCTCATAGGAATAGGAAGAAACCTATGTGATATGGAATTGACGCAAAAATTTCTATAATTAAAGGGAGGAACGTTTGATATGTAGAAATATGCAGTTAATGAGTAACTAAATGTAAAAATTCTTGTATAAACAATTGATTGTTATTATTAATTCGAGATATATCAATACGTATTTTATGTCAGTTGTTAGATTATTTGTTTATGCATGTGCATAAGATGGACATTACAAGACCCTAATATTTTTCTAGAATATTTATTCCATTAGCCAAAATTTTCCCATATTATATTACGAAAGATTAATGATGTGAGAAAACTACTGCATAATATATCGATTTCACTCAGAAACAAGCACAGCAGGTGAATCAATATTCCACAATTAATTCTCAACGTATATATCATATCGATTTCTATTAAAATATATAGGTAGATACCGCGCGATTTTTTACTGTCACTTAAAGAGCCCGTAACACGTACTATGCATAAAATACCGGTACATTATAACTTCCCATAAGAAAATTACAAACAGATCTTCCGTTAAGAATATCGCTCTAACAGTAATCGCGTTGGTTTAATTTTCTAAATTAAAATTACCGTCAACGGTTAGCAAGTAAAACGGGCGTTTGCACAGGCAATTATAATAATATGTAGTGTATGTTTATATCTATACAGGGTGTTTTGAAACATCGTTTAAAGATTTTAAGGGCATGCAGTACGATCGAAAATAAGGTTAAAAGTCATAATAAACATATGTTCACAAATCAACCCGTTTACGAGATAACAGCGAGTGTTCCTAGTAGTACATGGATATAACATATCCCAGTAAACAGGTGCTTATCAGCTATTGTTTTATGACAGTTTAATTTGACGTTTTGTGCAATTTGTAGCAATTACAATGGTTGAGTATTGTAATGCTGAAATGAGCGATATGGTGTTCATGTACGGTCGTGCTAATGGGAATTCTTTACAAGCACTTCGCTTCTATGCTGAAACGTTTCCTGATCGCCAACTGCCTTCGCATGTGATGTTTCAGACGGTGTTTCAACGACTAAGAGAAACTGGTTCGTTCGAGAAGCGGTCTTGTGATACTGGACGGCAGAGAATAGCATGTATTCCACAGATAGAAGATCGAATTTTTGAATATTATTGATGAAAATCCAAAACAAGTGTTAGAAGAATTTCGACTCAAGTGGTGTAAGCAGAAATCTTGTTTGGAGAACTCTTCATGAGCAACTCCTATACCCCTACCATATCCAACGGGTACAAGCCCTTACTGCTCCGGATTATCAAGCGAGAAGGGCTTTCTGTGAGTGGTTTTTGCGAACAGCTGCTGATCGGCCAGATTTCGCACTGATGAAGCTGGTTTTACTAAAAATGGAATATTTAATTTCCACAACAATCACGTTTGGTGTGACGAGAATCCTCATGCTACCGTTGAAGCCTGGAACCAGCAACGTTTCTCTCTAAACATCTGGTTAGGTATGGTAGGGGAACCTTTGTTAGGACCGATTGTTTTGCCACAACGCTTAACAGGTCCTGTATACCTCGAGTTTTTGGAAAATACTTTACCTGAACTTTTGGAAGATTTACCCTAAGACTGAACCTCTGGTTTATGCAAGATGGAACTCCCCCGCACTTTACGCGTGCTGTTAGGGAATATCTTAACAATGAATTTCCTGGGAGATGGATAGGGCGAGCAGGTCCCATTGCTTGGCCTCCAAGGCCTCCCGATCTAAACCCGTTGGACTTTAATATCTGGGGTTATTTGAAAAGTTTAGTGTACGCAACACCGGTAAACGATCTTCTGGAGTTGCGCCAACGAATAGAACACTGTTGCCAGATAATACGAGAAAAACCTTTGTTTTTTGAAATAGTGCGCGCTTCCTTTGAAAGCAGATGTAGACCCTGTGTCGAAATGGAAGGACGTCATTTTGAACATATTCTTTAGTTATAATCTATTTTATGTTAAAATGCAATAACATCTTAGTAAAAACCGCTAAAGCAAACTTATTCTGCAATTGCGATAAAATCGCTGTTATCTTGTAAACAGTTAATTTGTGGACATATGTTTATTATGACTTTTAACCTATTTTCGATCGTACTACATGCCCTTAAAATCTTTAAACGATGTTTCAAAACACCCTGTATGTATGTTACGCATATTTATAGAGTTTTTTACGTTCATTAATCTGGTTTTATATGTAGTTTCTGTCTGCATATTAAATGATTCTATCTCTCAATCTCTCCCCATATACTAGTGATGATTCTCTTATCGTTAGAGATTATTTGGATATTCGACGAGTTCAGTAAAGATTAAAACATTTTGCCAGGTAGTTGGCAGTAAAAACAGTTTTAAAACCAATAATTTAAATAATTTTAAAGGACAATTTATTCAAATTATTAATTATTAATACTTTGCAAAAGTTAAATTTCAAACTTTACAGTATACTCTACCTTGTTTACACAGTGGGTGTCCCATGACTATATTCAGATTTGGACGGATGATCTTAAGAAAAATAAACTTTCGTTGTAAATAAATGAAAACTAATCACAAAAAAATATAATATCACAAAATACGTTCGTTAATTCATTAACGTATGCTAAAAACGCTCTTACGCTTGATAAGTGCGCTTGACTGTCCGGGAGATTGTTTTATTTTATTGTTACAAGTGTTTCTAATTGGAAAAATAGTTCTCGGAATTCTGACGAGGCTATGAAAGCACTCAACTAACGCTTATTTTCTCGTCATATTTTGACAGATGATGAACTAGCTTCGTGAAAGAGTATAAAAAGCGTTGAAAGGTTCCTTTCTTAAAATCGTTTATAGAGTAGTTTAACAATTTTTTTTTTCTTGGGACACTTGATTTTTTTTTTAAAGAATAAATTAGTAAATAACATAAATAGATAGCCTGTTCAAAGATTTCGGTTGTTTATTTATTGCTAATGTAAGAATTGGGGTTAAATTAGCAAAGTTTGAGTATTTTTACTGCAAATTATAATGCGATTAAGCAACAAAAACATATTAGTGAAGCATTTTTGAGATAAATATAAATTTAATACTTTTATTTTATTGAACTGATTATCATACCATTCTTTCTCAATATAATATTTCGATAACCAATGTAGTTTCTAGAGATGGGCTACCTACTAGCCATATCCAAAACCTGCTTCACACTAATTTGGTTTCGATTAGTACTGTTATTTGGAGGCGGATATCCGAATCTCGATGTTATCCAGGTCCACTATCCGAAACCTCGGATTCGGATCCTCTATCCCAAACCTCGTATCTGGTGCAATAATTACTAAGATTTATTGAACACATATGTAATGCAGTGTGAATGTGTATATATAATAGTACGTTAATTAATATTGAGTTGATCGATAATTTACATCTTTTTCAGATCCGGGTCCAAGAACCGAATAGTGGATCCGGATCCGAAAACCGGATAGTGGATCCGGATCTGAGAACCGGATAGTGGATCCGGATCTAAAAACCGGATACTGAATCCGGATCTGAGAACCGGATAGCAAATTCAGATAGTGGATCCGAATAATTTCCGATCCGAATATCCGAATCTCATTTTATCGGATACCAAGAGCACCAGTTTCGATTTGTAACACTACTTAGGCAGTCAAACTTCCAAAATTCCTTAACAGGTACCTATATGAATACTAAATATCGGTACACGTCACAATGCAAAAATATGTTATCGTTTTAAAACAGATTTTAAAAACCTATTTAATACCGCTTTTAAAAACCGGTTGTAAAGGCCAATTTTAAAGTTTTTGTTTTGGAAGCGATTAATTGCCACACCGTTTCTTATAAAACCAAATTCGACTGGCAGCACTAACTCCTACAATGCAATCTGCTAATTTGTAGCAACTAACTATCGGTAGCAGTTCGTAACAGCTAATTAATATCAAAAGAAAACTGCTTCTTTCTGTCGCAGTTTTCTGATATAACTAGATTACTAGACAACCAAGCAATCGTCACACATCCAGATTATTGCCTGTATCACGTTGTGAAGCATAAGTAAATTTGCGTCGGTAGGCACTATAAGTATCGTTGCTGCGAAAACCTTCCTTTGCATCAAATATTAGACATGAATCACCAACTGGTAAGCAGCTGTTTTAAGTATATAAAGTCGTATTACTACGTAGATTGTATATGTTTCAGGGTTTGTCTGTTGATTCCAGTAACGGCAATATGTAAATTAGATAAATACATATGAAGGGTGCACGGGAAATAACGATCAAAGTCCATATTCATACATTAAGAGATAAATGAATTTTAAAGTTTGACACTTAAAGGTTTAACACGAAACTACATTATAGCAACTTTGTTTTCTACGGACTACGACCGTTTTTGAAATAATTTGAACGCGCATTATTATAATACTCAGAATTTCCTACAAAATGGCACCCTTATCTCATTTTCACAAAAAATGGACTTTGATCGTTATTCCCGTGGACCCTTCATATGTTTATTGCTACCAATGCAGCAAAAGTTCACAAGTGGCCACACAAGTCAACCAGACAAGAAAACATGATAAAAGCATTGAGCTTGTCAAACTAAATGCAATACAACAATGATAATAATATGAAGAAAAAATACCAATACTGAAGAGAAATATTGAATTTTATAATTTTTTTACTGAAACAAAAGGAAAGAAAGAATTAATTAAAAACAGTACTAATTCAATTATTATACAGTATAAAACGTAATCAAAAATTTTAAAATTTATTTACACAATCGAGTCGTAATGAAACCATTAAAAACAGTAACAATATTGAAGATTCAATATAAATTCATTTAAAGATAATGAAGTGTGTCTAAAATGTCTGCTGATATAATTATTACGGCCATATCGTCAAGCTGATGTAGTTCTTAATATTAGAGATGATTATTACGTATATAATATATCCATTATTTTTAAACTACGCTAGTAGTCGTGAAAGAAAAATAAATATGATTTTGATAAGTTTAAAAGTTCGTGTATTGGTTTCAGTACGTAATACGTAAATCTATAAGGGATGTCGAAGATGGTGGCCGATATAATGTTTCAACCGACGCAGTTCTGATTCACATTCCGCTTTTATCCTTTAAATTTTCAATGTTTTAAATAAATAAAAGAAATCTACCAAGTACTGAAGCTGGGGTGCAAAATTTTCCCCCATTTAAAATTTAGGGGTTAAAACAGCGTTTGATATTTTTGCAATTATTTTCCTATAAAAAAAAAACCGAAAAATGTCTAAATTTGTAATTATCTCAGAAATGCTTTTTTCAATTATTTTTTTTTTTTTCTTTATTACCTTTCTATCAGCACTGAAATAATAAATATTTGCTCATTTACTCGAATTCCTAGCTTAAATACTAACAGAATTAGCAATACTATACCGAAACCTTTGAACAGGGTGTATATTGCACGTAAAAGATCAACTTATAAAATAAAAGTAAAGATTCAAAAATATTGCACAGATCCTTACCTAATAAAAAAAAAATCACAATTGAATGAATAACTTAACAAGAAAGTCGTAAAACTACGAAGTACGTAATACCTACAGAGACCTCAATCCCTCTCCAGCAGCTCGTGAAGGGCGGCAATGTATGTTTGGGCCATCTGCAGCGTCTCGAATTTGGATAACTTCCTATCGTTGCCCAAAGACGGAACCACGTCCCTTAGCCTATCGAAGGCGTCGTTTAAACTGTTCATCCTTCGCCTCTCCCTCGCGTTGGCCGCTAGCCGCCTCTTTCTCATTATTTCCACGCCAGCTTGAGCCGTCGTGTTGCTACTGGTAGTGGTCTTCTTGCTACTGGCATTCTCCTTCTTGTATTTGTTCTCCAAATTCGTCTTGTAGTAATTTTCGGCGTAGTTATTGCCCATCGAATTCGAGCACTCGTTCCTCGTCTTGTAATCGTACTTGTGGTAGACGTTGTTGTTTTCGCCGTAGTACGATTGGCGGTGACCCCAAGGGGACGAATCGCCCGCCTTGTAGCAATTCGGAATGTACGGCTGGGAAGACATCGAATCTGACGACCTTCCAGGACTGGACAAGGCGTATCTGGCGTAGAAGCTTTCGGGACTGGAGACTCTGGAGGACGTGTAGCTATCCGAGGAAGTCTCGTGCGAGTTTGGCGAGTATCTACTACGCTGCGAGCACATGTTTTGCTAACGGGAGGAATTCTCGAAGATTTGTCATCACGTGTTTTGATATGGGCAATTGAGGCGTTTTGGAATAAAAACCCAGGTATCTGGTAGCGTTACATCACAGCTCTGCTCGTTGCTTTTAATCATAGAAATTTGATCAATTCTTCTTGGTATACCTTCTCATGCAATACCAAAATGATCCTTTTTATTTTGTCTAATTTATGCTTCAGTCTGAAATCATCTTTCGATCCGAAGGTCATCTGGTAATCCCCAATTCGTGAGATGCTCTTTCTTGTTGACGAATTGGGCGCATTCAAAGAACCTTGAAAAAAAGAAATGGCATATTAAAATTGATTTTCAGAATTCGCATTACTAATTACTATTTATCAGGAAAAAATAATTTTGGAAACGCTTTCGAAGAATATCGAAGGATGAGACATAATTCACCTTAAAGCTAATCATGCTCGCTGCCATCTCCTAAATTAGATTTGGAGAAAATGTGAGCTTCTGAAGTTATAACTAATTTTCTCTGCATTTCCCTATATTGATAATGATTGGCAGAGTAGGTGGGATAATACCTTAAATGGGAGGTAGACTAGGAAATTTATCGGTAGCGTTACACGTTTTAGGGAAATGAGGGTTAATTTATCGTATCAGGCGGTAGAATTAATAACAGGTCACGGTAATTTTAAATCATTTTTATGTAGAATTGAGAGGGTTAATGATTCGCTTTGTGAGTGTGGTGGGGTAGATACAGCGGGGCATATCTTATTTAAATGTCCTGATGAGTGGCGGTCGCGTACGGAGGTTAGGGCATTAGCTAGGGGGTTAAATTGGCCGCGACGCGAAACAGATATTAGAGATAATGAGTCGATCGAATAGTGAGAATTTTTTAGTAATGTTGCTAAAGAGCTAGATAGGCTACGGCATGATATTTAGATAGTTAGTAGGGTAGCACGCTTATAAATGAATAATTTTATGCTCTTTAGTGGTCGAAATTGGTGTTAAACTATAAATATTTAAAATATAAATCTTTATTTAATTACTCTTGGTTAGAATAATTAGGATTAAGTTATTATTAAGTATTAGAATAGGTACTGCTGTTGTTTTGTTTGTTTTTTAGGTCATCATCTTTCCTGTTCAACTTCTGAATGTGTGAAAAAGAGAGCAGCTACGCGAGAACGGCAAAGCTGTCGGAATTTGAGGAGACGTGGAGGCTGCTTCTTCGCACTCAGAAGGATAATAATAATTTGCGGCTATCAGTAATAAGGTCTGGGACTTCTTCCAGATCCTCCCAGAATAAGGTTTTTGCCATGTTTTTCCCTTACTCCGTGGCCATTGATTTTATATAAGTATATATATATATAATCGTGTCCTTGGCGAATGCTGGGAGATAACGAAAGTCGTTCCATGGGCGCATTTAATAATAACTGATAGCTGACTGATTTACAGTAGACTCGCGATTATGTGAACTAATTTCTCGAAAGTAGTATTCATATGGTCGCGAGGCTACTGTATTATATTTTTGTTATTAAAAATCATAGGGAAGTTATTTAGTTAGAGTAGGATTATTTCAATTGTTACGGAACCCATATAGTACTTAGAATAGGTAGCCTCGTATAGTACCTTTTCAGGTGGAGCACGGGGTTAGGATGATTTGTAATAATTTACTTTTCATATATAAAGTATATTTCCCTATAAGAAAAACTTCTAGCAAGGGAGCACCGGCAATGATAGAAACACTATGATTTTTTTTTCTGCCCAATCGCCCAATTCAGGGGTACCGCCCCCTCCAAACTTTGCGCGATTTTTAGGAATATCTCCAAAATTATAACAGATATTAAAGAACCTTTTAACATAATTTGCAGCAGATTACATTGTCGAAAAGTTCACGCAAACTGTCTTCGCAAGAGGCTAAAAATGCTGGGAGCACAGTAGTACTCGCTGCCTCTCATTTTCTTTTAATGAATTTTCTTTTTCTTATCTCTCAAAAAAAGGCGCTTTCACGTAGAAAGCGATGGTGTTTTTGCCAATTCTTCCACAAATTGCGCTTCATGCGGTTTTGCTGGTTCGTCAAACTCCCGTTACATTATCAAAAGGAAAACATGCTCTTCTGTTGAGCAGTTACAATTATATTTTGTAAGGCATTGTGCAACTCACTTTCTTCTGGTATAAAAGGAAATACTACGATATAGGCTATTTGATACGTCACAAGTAACATGTTCAACATATTAGCTTTATTAATTACTGACAGTGTACCAAACTGCAATTGTAGGCAGCATGAGACTTAATACTAATGTATTGAAACTATTATCTTATATATACACACATATCCAAACGTCTACGTGACTTTTTCGAAGGTTAATGTTTAATTACAAATCTAATAAATCTTAATATGGATAAGATTATGTATGTGTTTCTACGAAACGTCATTATTTAATATATTACTCTATAAATGTGCAGTCTGACATAATCCATTGTATGTGCGAAAAGCTACAGAGTGTCAACTGTAAATTATATACACCGCACGTAAATAAATTAATAAATCAAAATATGAGTCTTTATACCCACTGTTCCAAGAATAAATAGTAGAAGAATGAATGACATTTTATTAAAAAAATTATACACACACACACAATCCGTCCTCTTCTACCTTCAAAGGTGTAGAGAGAGAAATAAAAAATTATATAAAATGTAAATAAACTCACACAACCGCTTTCTACGAGAAAGCGCCACTTTTTGAGAAATAAGAAAAACAGAAATTATTTGAAAAAAAAATGATGGAAGAGCAGGGGGTGCTTTCTCCCCCATTATTAGCTTCTTGTGTAGGCAGGTTATGTGTCTCTTGGGCCACGTAATCTGTTGAAAATTATTTTAAAATAGTTTTTTTTAAATATCTGCTATCATTTCGGAGATATTCCTAACAATTGAAAAATTGCGCAAACTCTGGAGGGGGCTGTATCCCTAATTTAATTGTCCATTTCTGCCCCATTAAAAAAAAAACTATTTTAACATAATTTGCAGCAGATTACATGGCCCAAGAGATGATATAACCTGCCTTCACAAGAAGCTAATAATGGGGGAGAAAGTACCCCCTGCTCTCTCATCATTTTTTGGCAATTTTTTTTTCTTGCAAATTAATTGCCCAATTTAGGGCTACAGCCCCCCCCCCATTACCCCTCCAGAGTTTACGCAATTTTTCAATTTTTGGGAATATCTCCGAAATGATGAAGGAGCCGAAAAAAAATGCGTAGTGCTTCTACCATATTCTTTTAGTCTGTAGAGTTTCAATGATATCAAAATTTGACAGTTCCCTTGTAAGTGTCGCAACTTTTTAAGTACTGCTTCTATCAAAAATGTACATGGCATAAAATGATTATTTTTAAGGGTAGAACATGAATACGTAATCACTTTTTTTATAAACACAAAAATATTTGGTTGTCTGAGTTATAAATATTTACAAAAGTTGTCCGCCATAAATTTTTAAATACTGAGTTTACGAAAAAAAGTTCTCGACCTAAAAGTAACGTTTCGACTAGTAAAATACGATAAAAAGATCAGTTCTCTCTAAGTCCACATTTTGCGATTTCAATCCACTATGTATCGATTGGGTAAAAACCTAATTAAGAGTGGATTAAACTAGAAAGGCAACTATAGCGAAGTGTGTATCATTATTTTATGTACATACAATTATTGTTTTTTACGGTACTTACAGCTATTTTTACTCGTGGTTTGCGGTTACTGCTTGTTTGCTGCTCTTGTGAGAAACGTAGAAGTGTAAATCAATTAAGAAACTTGATTTACTTTGTGTTAACTATATCAAATAAATAAATATCAAAAGATGCTACATCTGCTATTGAAAACACACCACTCGAGAATTTTGAGAATATTTTTCAAAAATATAATAAATATAGTGTAAACGATGTTTGTTATATTTCATCGATTGATTTAATTTTCTGGTATTTGCGGAATAAAAAAACGATGTGACGTTCAGTTTATATATAATTATTTTTATATTGTTTTCTATAATTTTGTACCTACTACGTATATCCGAAATAGGAATCGAACAAAGTTAAAGTTTCCATATCCTAGACCTACCATGTAACTCCTTATTGGACGCTGCAGTCATTTGGAGCACCCGCTTACAGGAGATCCGTGTAAGATCTTTATTTACAGAAATTGAAGAGAAGTGCAAATTATAGTGTATTCGTCAGCTTGTATCAGGCAGGAAGTGAACCTAAACTATAAACCGAAGAAGGTATCCACTTAGTGCAACTATGATCAGCTTTTCTTTAAGCAACAACAAAAGATGAACATTATCAAAACAATCTGTTTGATAATGTTGATGAAATGATGAATGATGAAAATGAAAGAGAAATGATTTTCTCTTTCATTTTCATCGTGATATAGTAGAGAGAAATGTATGTCACTGGTTGTTAGCAATTAGAGGTTATTATTGTCACGTGAACATGATAGATGAACCGCCAAATGTTAAACTCAGATTTGATCCCGATATTGTCAGTTGATAGTGGGGACCCATTGGAGTACTTTTGTAAAATATTAGCCATAAATTGCCAAACGTTAATTTTTTAGGACCCAATATAGTTCTACATCTCGCATAAGTATCTAAATATGCAGTTAGCTTGCAAGTCCGTAATAGCGTAGCGGCAAAGTTGAATGTTTTTTTTTATGCTTCATTCTTTTCAAATTAAATATTACAATGATAATGAAGGTACAAAAGACGGTTTACTTTACAAAGACTATTGCTAATATTTGTTTAATTAGGTGTATGTGAAAGTATATGCAGCAATTAGTAACATTTAAATTAATTTTAAACAGACAGGAAAAAAGGCATAGATTTTTTTTGATAGATAAACATCTTTTAACCCCTTAAGCAAATATTCCGTATATAGGGTGTTAGGTAAACATGCGGCAAAAATTCAAAAGGTTACTCCTTGGCTTATTCTAAGAATATTTTGTCCTATGATGATTTTTGAAACAAACCCTTTGTTTTGAAGATACAGGGCAAACAAAATTTGCGACAGTAACAACATTTTACTATAAAAAAGTATATGTAAAGTTGCTCAATCTACAATAAATGTTCAAAATGGCTTCGTCCAGCCTGGATACAAGCATTCAATCTTCTCGTCATTGACTGTCGAACTCTTTCAAACACACCAGGGTCGCTTCAAATTGAGTTACACCCAGCAATTATCCGATTTCGCAAATCGTCCAAATTCTCCACTGGAGTAGTGTGAATTATTGACTTCAGAGATTCCCAGAAGAAATAATCTAGGGGGTTTAAGCCTCGACCAATCCAGCGATCTCCGTATGTTGCTATTAAAAAATTACGAGCAACCAAACTGAAATGTGGCGGTGCACCATCGTGCATAAACCACATTGCAATTCTTGTCGCGCATGGTACATCCTCCAGAAACTCAGGCAGCGTTGCCTACTTTTTACAAATTTATTGTATACGAATTGAGAAAGTTTTAGGAACATTTCTCGTCGCATACCACTATTGTTCATTGCTTCTTCCCACCTAGGAAAACACTAGTAGAGAGGTCAGATTTGTAGCTCTACATATTGAAACGAAGACGTATGCTTAACAAAATCAACATGCTTATTATAGATACACAGGATCGAACATCAAAGACATAAAAGGGTATATATTACTAAATTCATAATATCATCTTTTTTCAATAACTATAAATTACACACATCTTAAACTAATTTAACTGAATTTAATTAGAGGCATAACGCGTCTCACCTTCATTAAACTAACGAGCATTTCAACCACCTTTCATATGTGTTGCGCTGCATGTCGCGTCTTTTTATGTAATAAGCAAAATCCAATTTAAGTTAAAGTCATTAAATCGAACACTTTTGAACGCCATGTTAAATAGCAAATATTTTACGCAAATTGCGTGTTTTTTAACACTACCTAAATGACACGTATCACATCATGTGTTGTAGTTCTATTTTCCAGAAACAAAAGCAAAAACAAAATGAACATCTCCTCATTGGCTCACAAGATGCAGGAAGAGATTTACATATTGCATTTTATGTATTTTTATTAATAAAGAATATAAAATATGATGAGTAATATTCTGTTTCTAATTAGTTTGAAAAGTTTTGACGAAGTTTTCAGCAGGAAATGTTTTTAACTTTATAATTTATTTAATACAATTATTAGTCATAGCCTTAATAAGACCATTTCGGTATGTGTTATTTTATCGGTTACAAATAGAAGCAAATTCAATATTAAAATATTCACTAACTATAAATAGCATGATTTTTATTTAATATAACGTAACACTATATATTATTCATTAAAATGTTAATATACGGAAGGAAATATATTAAAATCCAGCATGTAGACTTTATGTATTTTAAATTGGATGGTTTAAATGGGTGATGAAGATTATCCGGGAATGTCAATTTTCGTTCGCTAAAACTGAAAACATAACGGTTTCTTCTCGACCTTTTCAAACAATATTTTATGGAAATATGTAATCTTATGTGACCTGAAATGTAATGAGAGCAACAAACATATAATTATGCCGCTGCACTGTTGTTTAACCCACAATTAGCTAAACAATGTTAGTTCTTAACAACTTCTACAAACAACGGAAGATTGTTGATTTTTTTTTTACAAAATGCATATTACAGTATACCTATCAATTAGGTAGGTATGCTTGATTACAATGTTAAATACAGTTGTATCATGACACTTGAACAATATTCTTTGCAAAGCGGATTGAGTGCTGGTATAGTTTGCTGTAACGATGTAATATTACTAACTGAGGAACAGTTCTGCGTTTAGCTTAGCATAATTTGCAATTTAACTCAACAGAAAGAGTTATCTTGAAATTATATTTCATTTAACATTTGTTGTCTTCTGAGCGTACTAATATGTTCGTATTTTTTTAATCTTATATTTACTATGCAGTAAACATTTTTTATTTTTATGGAATGAATAAATCCTACAGTTGTGTTGTTTACATACAACCGAAAAGGTATGCTAACACAAATAATGCAAAATTGGAAACACAACAATAATCCATTCTGCCTATATGCATCGTTCACTAATGGTATGAGGTAGAGAAAAAAACTTAAAACAAGAATTCTTTGTTTGAAAGAGAACAGTCAAGAAAAAAGGTAAAATATATCTATCAACATCTTCATATGATCTTTTTTAGGTGAAGTG
This sequence comes from Protaetia brevitarsis, assembly GCA_004143645.1. Classification (NCBI taxonomy): domain Eukaryota; kingdom Metazoa; phylum Arthropoda; class Insecta; order Coleoptera; family Scarabaeidae; genus Protaetia; species Protaetia brevitarsis. Next base: position 1,543,548 of record RXPK01000206.1, read on the forward strand.
GACGGGTAAATTGTAAATTGCCTCCCGAGATAAAGGGCAACTACTAACCAGTGGCGGCTGGTACTAAAGGGCACAAGGGCACGTGCCCATCCAACCACCAAGATAAACACAGAAAGAAATTCGTATGTAATTCAGTGCATTATTTTATTTTATTATTTTTACGTGTTTTTATAACGATTGCATCAAAATTTCCTTCCGCCACCACAAACACTAGCGCATATGCCAACGCTCAAAACTATGCTCCCGGGCACTATTTCCGATGTACCTATTTCGAGTATGAATCGGACGCCTCCGTTTATCTTCGCTATATGCGCTTATAGGGTCGCTTTGAGGCGCGCAATTTCGTGTCTCTAGTTAACGTCTTGTATTCATTGCGACTGCATTGTTTTCAGCGCGTACCGCGCATGTGTTGTTTGAAGTGGTGTTTATTATAGTTGTGTGCAAAATCTTTTGAAAAAATCGCTATCATTTGAGGAAAAACTTTTAATTAAGAAGAAAGGAAGCCTACTCCTGATCTTCAAATAAACTACGCTTCCCCAAGTAAGACCGAACTTACAATAGAGTATTCAATAAAAATATATATGAAAAATATGAGTGGATATACGCATGTTCACTAACAAATAAATTATTTTGCTGTATGTGCTTAATTTTTAAGAAAGGGGTTAGTGCGTGGAATAAACAAGGAGTGACTGATTTAAAGCATATAGCAGAGAGGGCAAAGAAACACGAAAATTTTGTTTTGATTTTAGTGTTCTAGGCAAAGTACACATACGTGAATAGTTAGATAGTGCTTATTTGCGACATAAAATTAAGTACAACGAAGATGTGGAACAATGGTCATATTTTTCGCCGGTTAATTATATGTATATAAAATTTTAAAAGTTCTACTAGCTTTTATGTACAAAAAATAGGTACGTTTTTATTTTGTATGTTTGATAGTCATAATTAGGTTAGTAGTAATAGATTAGGTTAGAAAGTGTACTTCCTAATTCTTTTATTAATATACTATAGGATCAAATTATTTTGGCTACTAGTTTCGACATATGATAGTAATTGTCTTCTTCAGGCCTCAGCCTGATCTCATAATAGTTGACTGTTGCGACCGGACATTTCTTTTTCTCTAACTATAATCCAATTTTAATGCACTGTTTGCTAAGTTTTTTAATCCGTTGACTATTATGGGATCATGCTGAGGCCTGAAGAAGACGATTACTACCATATGTAGAAACTAGTAGCCAAAACAATTTGATCCTGTAGTATAATAATGGAAGAATTAGAGAGTACACTTTCGAACTTAATTTATTTATGTCTTTTTATTTTGTGCCCACCCTCTTTCATAACTCACGAGCCGCCACTGCTACTAACAATCGTTAAATTGCCTGCCACAATTTTTAGCTGCCTGATATACAAATAATAAAACAATAATGGCTGGAGCTTACGATTAAAAAGGTTTGAGACCAATTAAATCTGATCCTAAAGGATCGGATTTATTTGGTCTCATAAATAGGTAAACTGTCTCCCAAACCTTAGCTTATTGTTAGTAGGAATTATCTTCATACGGTAACAGGTCTTCTAACAGGACATTGTACACTGCAGCGGCGACTGGTGCTTACAAGAGCCATTACAATGATCTAATTTCTTGGTATAAGTTCGTAATATGTTCGTATTTCGGACGATAACTTCAATCATTGTATTGGCCCCGCCTGTGACGTATGCACCAGCCGCCACTGATACACTAAAAGGACAGATACAGAAAATTAGAATCAACAACTGCAGACTGTGTATTAAAAGAACAGAGGACGCTCACCAAAATTCTGGGTGAAAGTGAAGCTCTGGACGCAAGAAGACAGGCAATTTTTGGCAATCCAAAAATGATCGCAGAGAATTACTTCAATCAACCAGCCAGAGACCTCTACAATAGGAGTCTAAATACAAAAAGCCAAGAGGCTGCATTGTTACCGGAGACTCCATGTCAGGCGACTTCCACAACAAAAAAAAAAAGAATAATTAAACATCTAGGAGACGTATTGCTGTGGTCTGGCACCCTGGATTTCGAAAATTCAAATTTGTATTCTTGTTCATGCCAATTTATCTTTATCAATGTCACAAAAGAGTTTCCACAATTTTAATATTTTATTTTGACAAGAGTTTGTTAATAGAATTGATTGTTAAATTTAATTTAATTGTGCAGTTGTGTATATTAATTTCATTCAGTTGTACATATTGCGTTCACCAGTATTGTATATGTAGTTTATATTTTAGATATTTTCTTTGCGTTTCTGCGTTGCGAGTGCACGCAGGTTTTGATATATGTATACGACTGTTATCCCTTAGAGGCGCTCAGTTACCAGATTGACGAGCGTGAGTACATTTTATTTTAGTTTCTTTGCTACCATTTTGGTAATTCATTTTTATTTAAAGATTTGTTCGTTTATTGCGATTTAAATCGTCCATCTAGGAACTCATTAAATAATAATTACTGTTGTATTTTTTTTGTGTACACGATTGGATGTAAGATCAGTTATTATAACACTGCGTAGGCTTTCACGGCCGTTATGTACTATAATAACAGCTTCTTGCGGGTTTCGCCGTGTTCAAACTTTCGCTCGACGTTTCGCTGTTCATACTGACAGCTTCTTCAGGATAACTGAACTGATTCTCCATGGTCCGACATTCTTCTTTATATACGCCCCTGGTGCATCCAACCGTGTAGTTTCCGCTCCATTGACCGTGACGGTTCGTAGTAGGCTCTTCCACGTGTTGCTAAGGTGGTACCCTTCTTCTGTGTTAACGGTTTTATTCTTTTCTATTTCTATGGCTTCCCTGATGAGTCTTTCCCGTAGTTCTTGGTGGTAGTTATTACTTTTACATTCTTGAAATCCATTTTGGTGTCCGGTGTCGTGCATGTGTTCTGCCACCGCTGATTGCTCGGTCCTTCTTAATCTTGCGTCCCTCTCATGTTCTTTTATTCTTATGTCGATGGCTCTTCCTGTTTGTCCGACGTAGCACTGTCCGCATTGGCATGTTATCTTGTAGATACCTTCTGTGCGCCCTTGGTATCTTATCCTTTGCGGTCCGTAGATACTGCTGGATCGACGTTGCAGTCCGAAGCGTACTTGTACGTTACGTTTCTTCAAAATTCGCCTACTTTTTCGGTGACTCCCGCTATGTAAGGTAAACACGCCATCCCTCTTCGTGGTTCTGTAGTTTCTCCAGTGTCGTCTTCTTCTTAGTGGCTCTCCTTATGTCGATGTCAGTGTAACCATTCTTCTTTAGTGCTTTCTCCAAATGTATTTTTCACTGGTAAGATGTTGTTCGTCACTGATGGTTTCGGCTCTGGATAGCAAAGTATGTATTAATGTCTTCTTCTGCATCGGATGATGGTGAGATCTTGCATGCAGATATCAATCGTGTGCGTCTTCTTTCTAAATACTGCGTGCTGTAGCATTCCTCTTTTGTTTTCTTTACCATAACACCAGGAAAGGGAGATTTCCATTTTGTTTCTTTCTCCATGGTAAACTTGATGGCTGGGTGCTGTGAGTTTATGTGTTCCAAGAACTGTTGTAGTTTTTCTTCTCCGTGTTGCCATATTACAAAAGTATCGTCGACATATCGCAGCCAACACTTGGGTTTCATATCGCTGGAACTTAGGGCTTCTTCTTCAATGCTTCCATAAACAAGTTGGCTATTACAGGTGATAAAGGACTTCCCATTGCTGTTCCGTTCTTCTGCTCGTAGTATTTTCCTTCATACAAAAAGTATGTCGTGGATAAGCACAGTTTCACTAATTCAATGATATCTTCTTGTAGTCCAAGTTCTGGAAGTAAGGCCAGTGCGTCCTCCGTGGGTATGTTCGTGAATAGCGATATAATGTCGAAACTTACTAAAAATGTCTGTAGGTTCAGTCTTCAGCGTAGACAGAATGTTATCCACGAAATGTTTCGAATTGCAACGTATGTGAAGAATTTCGAAACAGTGTGTAAGGTCTAAGGTTTTATTTTTCCTGCGTAATTGTAATTAACATTTTTTTTTTTAAATAAAATTGATTGTTAACGTCATTCAAAATTTTTGTTCTTTTATTTTTGAGTCAATCCTTTTCAATTTTTTTAGTTTAAAGAAGGTCAAATTTTCAAACGCCCTTTATTTTTATCCGCTGAGCTAGTAAATTTAAATGTTCATTTTTTTTTTACTTTTCATTTTGCATTTATGCTGGTACCATCAGTGCACAGCAGTATGTAAGTGAAGCCAAAATGTCATTGACTGTCTTGTTTTCTAATAAAAAAATATGACAACTACAAATATTAATTGCTGGGTCAATTCGTTTGATTTATTATAGTTTAAAGCTCCATACCAAAACATAAATACGCATTCAATATTTTCAAAACCAAGAGATCATAAAATGTCAGCTTATAATCACAAGAAAAACTTTCAATACGCTGAATTGTTTATATCGACGCATTGAATACCTAATTTATTTCGGTTGTTAGCAAACCAATTATCGAAAACTTTTACGACAGAGAAAAAAAAAACAAGAAAGAAATTTTATCATAACAAAAAGGATAAACGCAAACAAGAAGCCAACGGCCATATATTAAATAATTAGAGTCCGGTAATCACCGCCGATGCAATTTGCACATCAAAAACACGATACCGTTGCGTATTCACCGGCCCGCGATAACAAAGAAGAATAACATTTATGCTCGGTCTGTCCACGCATGAATCGAGCCTCAACTATACTACGTCTATAGTCCTCGTAGAATATACATTGCTTAGGAAATGTACTGTTAGTATCGACAATGATTGCGCTTCAAACGAACGCGCCAGAAAAAAAAAATCGCGTAATAATCGAACGTCGGAGCACATCAACAGACACCTCTGAGGAAATACTGACACCTAACCTCATCGCGGATCTATCCTTGTCTCTTAATCAACGATAATAAGTGACGTTTCTGTATTTAATTTGCTCGCACCAGTGATGGCGGGATGCACAAAGGCGTAACTGTTGTGGGGCAACACTGGCTAAAAATCGGTTTGAAATACTTAGTTATTTGCATATGTACGTCAAGTTAGCGGTGGATGTATTGTGATGGGTATACAAATACTGCCCGTAAAAAGTAAATAATAGGTGCATTTGACATAATCAATAAGGCAAATGCAAATGTGTGAAAAGCCTATCTGTCATGATACAAGAATATAAGGTATGCTCTTGCGCATCTAGATGTGACGTATTTGAGGCCATACGTCCTACCAATCCAAGAATTTAATAGATATTACCAACGTAAAGAAAATTAACTCCCATTTTTTTTAAATCTATCCTCTTAAACTCAATAAAACTGTTTTTTTGCATCAATCAAATTTGCATTGAAAGAAAATTTTAGATAATTCACATTTTTAAATGTAATTTTCCATTGAATGTAAAATCGTTATTGCTTTGTGATGAGCGATTCTGTTGATGTAAAGTATTTTTGCCTTTTTGTATAACATTTTATGTTTGTTTATTTTAGTGCAATGAAGCAAATAAAGCATTAATAGTTACAAGCTTTACTTTAATTGAACATACACTTCTTCAGCTCTTACCTTCATACTTGTACTTACACGTACTAACATTTCACAAATTGTAAGTGGTTCATATTTTTTTTTAATTGGCAAATGAAATATCTATTAGTCTGGTACAAACATTAATGCAGACAGTGTTGGAATAAAAAAAATGCAGATAAAAAAAAGAAATGATTGTAAGTGCAGTGTTTTATTTTTCTTTTTTTACAAATTCTTCTTATTCTACTCCCTCAAACGAATGAAAGTCGCTCAAGAATTTCCACTACAACGTTTATACACAGTTTATCCACACAAAACCTAAAACGAATTTATAACACGTAACTAAAATCACTATACACGTAAATCGAAACTACTACAAGCATAAGAGGACACAAAACATTAAATAAAAACTAAATAAAGTGTTCTAATCGATGTAAAAATAAACTGAAACTTGTTAAAATAAATATAGTAATTTGGTAAATACATCAACAACATGGGCACAGCCGAGTGATGACGTATCTGAGGGCCAATGCGCGAAAAAGACGAGTTTTGGTTTTCAGATGAGCATACCTTATTTTCTTGTATCATGCTATCTGTTGTGAACAGCAACGTTGCATTATGTTGAGCAGTTTGACGTGTAGGCTTTTAGAATATAGATACACTGAAAAAAGAGATTTCATTAAATGAAAAGTTTTATAATGTTTGGTTTTTAAGGATACCTTTTCGCAGAAAAGTGTTTATATTATTTGAAAGTAGCCTGTTGTTTTGCCGGAAAACTATTTTCTTCTGAAGTACATGCTTTTGGATGAAAAGTAACCGTAATTTAATTAAATGGAATGTACCTTAGTTTTGATTAATATTTTATAATATCTGTATAACTTCTGTTTAAATTAAAACAATACACAATCACATATTTTATTGCTATTATATTAACTTTGCTTTAAATAAAAAAACCCGGTGTTTTAATTTATTTGCATGGACACACATGAATACATTGATTTAAAACTTTTGGCTTTTAGCGGCAAATGCAAGCGTCTGCATTCAAGCTGAGTGCTTTTTTACGCGAAGGTTTTTTAGTTTTATGCATGTTCTCACGTGCATAAATCTCAGATACACAAACAACAGTAAACAAAGATAAATATTTTCGTGCAAGATTAAAGGAATTTCAGCGACAATTGGAATTTGTTAGTTAATGTTGCATTACTTATAAGCCAACGCATTTTACAGAAGTATATAGTATTTGAACGTTTAAAACTGTTACCCACGGAAAAAATACGTTTTTTGTTAACGCATTTGGTTACTAAATTATTACTTAATTGAAATAATATTAAAAAATATTCCTATATAATTTGGTTAAAAGGTTTATTTGAAACAATATAATATTATTTTCATATGCAGATTTCTCCCTATGTAGTACTTTTTGTGTAGTACAGAAATTGTCGCATAGATGACACATCTCCTGTTTCATTCCAGTAACAGAATATATTTCGCACAAAAAGAGGTGAATATACGATTACGACATACTAACCTGGTATATTTATCAGATCAACATATGATAGGGGTACTGGGATGGTCGCTGTGATCAATTCCCAATACGACGTGTCCCTCCATATATAATAAAAATGGAGTGCATGGATTTTTGGAGATACTTCATTTTTATTTCAATCAGAAATGCTCACGACATTCTGTTATGTTTACGCTTTTCGGTAAAACCGCAAGAAAGTTAAGTCTAAAATGAATAAATGTTATTAAGAAAAGAAAAAATCTCTTGATTCAAAATGCTTACGGTTTTACTGCGAATGTGCAGAGTTTTCATGTTCAAAATAAAGAGGATTTGAATCAACTATCAATATGTGTCACTTAAAAGAATAAACTGCTTCATCGAAAAATATATGATTCCCGAAGAAATGCGTAAATTTAAAATTATATTCCTTTTCAAGGAAACACCAAATTATGTTGGCCATATAGAAAACGCAAAAACTTTTGGTTTAATGCAATTCCTTTTAAATAAAAAGGATACTTCTAGCAGTGTATACAGCAATAAAATTTGAAAGGTTAAGAAATAAGATTGTAAGCAAAAAAGAAATGGGCTGAGTATTTGTTGAATGAGATGAAGACTGAATTGATGAAGATACAAAAACGATGTTTACAAATGTAAAAATTGTAACCATATTTATACAGGAGAAACAGGTAGAAAACTTGAGAACAGACGTAAATAACGCAATACACAAACCGCATCTAGATACCAACATAGAATTAATACAGGGTACAGTAGTATTTGTGAACAGGATATAACTTTAATTCATAGTTACTAGTAGGTAGTAGTAGTAACCCAATATAAAGTTAATGAACGAAAAAATTAATATAACATTAAACCTATTTTCTCTTATTTACAATTTTGATTTTTATTTCATTTAAACTCCTTCGTTTTGTTTTTTCACTCTATGTTTTCAACGTTGTAAAAAGTAGTTTATTTGTACCCTAAGTAGAAACTCTCCTCTGGCCTGTTCACTCTCCGGATTTAAACCCGATCGAGTATGTGTAGAGCACGTTGATATGATGGGTCGCTACATAAGGCATTTAGCACAAGCAGTAAACAACTTTCAGGAACTTCGTCGTCATCTACAGCAAGCGTAGCATAAGATCGCACAAGATGCTATTGATCATCTCATTCAGAGTATGCCTTGCAAAGTTGAACAGTGCATAAACAATCGTGGGAGGTGGCATTTTATTGATAATTTTTTGCAGATCGTTGGTATTTTTTACAATTGTTATGACTTACTATTCACAGTAAAAAAATTACACAGTAGTATTTCTGGTAATTGTCCGCCTGTAATTTTACAGATGAGAGTGAAAATTTTCAGTAACTGTAAATTTACAGTATCGCGTCATCATGTTTCCCCCACTTACCCTTAATATCACAGTATGATGGCTGTAAATTTAAGAATCATTTCCGATATATTTAAACGCTGTCAGAAATTTACATGAATGTTTTTGACTTTTACATTAATTGTTTGTTTATTTACTGAGAAACTATACAGCTTCAGTAATTTTCCTGTAAAAATTTCCTTACAGTAATAATACTGCATTATTGCAGAAACTTTTTACTATGTTGCAGTAAATAAAAATAACTTGCCAAAATGTCAGCTTTGTGACTCAGTTTCTTCATGGTGTTGCAATTTTTTTGACACGCAGTTTATTTACAGTAATATGACTTATACATTAAATAAATGTAAATGATAGTAATAATGGGTATATCCACCGTTGCCAAGCTTAAATACAACATGTTAACCATTGGCAGTATTTTCACTAAAATTAAAGATAAAACTCCAACTCTTAATCAAAAGGATGTAATATGTAGTATTCCTTGTACCGACTGTCAAGGTTGTTATGTTGGTCAGACATCGCAAATTGTAAGGAACAGAATAGTTCAACATAAGAGTGATTGTAGTATCGGAAAACGTTCGTGTGCCTTGTCTCTTATGTCTAAGATCTTAAACATAGTTTTAATTACGACGGTATATTTCCATCCTTGAACTAGAATTAAACTACAAAAAAACGATTATTTTTGGAAATGGTGAATATAAAAAATTGTAAAAATGCTATTAATTTTAAAAACTGATACAAATCAATTAAGTAGTATTTATTGCAATATTTTACATCAATAATTTTTTTTTTATTTCTTCTAGTTATTTTATATGTATAACTGTAATATTTTTTTTTGTTACTTACATTTGAATGTTTTAACTATTCATTTTTTTTCCTTTTTTTGACTTTTGTCATCTGTCATTGAACCCTACAACTTTGTAAGTAATTACTTATTGTAATTTTATATTTTGTTTCATTTTAATTACATATTATATTTATAGATCCTCCTGAAGATATTATCGAGGTATTTATTTATGAGTACCTGAATATCACTCTAATTTTTTATAACAAAACATATTTCTTTTTAATTTATCCAAACAAAATATTTTGTTGGTGATCGCGCTAACAAACGGTATATCGTTGAACTACCAAAATATTGTCAAAATCTTTTTTTTTGAGGCAATATAACCTTACACTATTGAAAATATTATCGGTGTTAGTGTTAATTTTGCGCTAGTCAAATATTTTAGTGTTGATTTTTACAAACTTTGCCAGACGAGTTGACTACGTGTGTTGTTAACAGAACAGAAATTGCTAGAATTTCGTGTGAATTCTTTGTTCAGGTATGAGGATTTACAATTTTTCTAGACATTCAGAAGCGTCAACCTATCAAATTTTTTCCCTCGGATAGAAATATAGAAACCTCACCTAATCTAATACGGGTATTGCATTATACGCACACCTGCATTGCACGTGTATCTGTTTTCGAGTTTGTTTCTGCGTATTAACATATCCAAACAAACCACCAAATGTGACTGACCTGCAAAGTGTAACCTTGTGCTATTAAACGTTAATTCCAGCGTGCATAAAAAATTTCTTCATCTTAAAGATGTATTGGGAATATTTATTTACGTAATTAGCGCAGATTTGAGTCAAATAGCATAAACATTCAATTAATTTTATAATGGTTCTCAAAAAATCATTTTAAAATTGGCACGTTTAGTTGAAACCAAAACTTTTGAATAAATGGTTCTGCATTATTATAATTGAGAAAACGTCTTACAGAGAGAATATTATAGCACTAAGAAATAAAAGAGTTGTTACAATCATATAAAATTCCGCATTAAATTAGCTACAAGGACAGTACATATACCTAGATACATTGTAAACTGTGGCTGTTAATAATTGTCGTTTTGTCCACTTATACCTGAAAAAATATCCAGAAACAGATAAGCAATAACCATTTTAAAAAGACGTCGTGTTAGAAAACGGTGTTAAATCACCGAATAGACCGCATTCATTTAGTGAAAACAGCTAGTAAATTTGTCTAGTCTATATAGATCAAATAAAATATGACTAGAAATATTTAATAATTCCACATGTCAGTTGGACAAAATAACCCCTTAGCAATAGACAATACTGGACTATCTTTGTTCGTCAAATTTAAACTCGTATAGTTCTCCACAAAATAACACGAAAAGAGTGTAGACCTCTCCTGACTATTAAATTAGTCAAAAAAGTGTTAAAATTTTCAACAGTGTACATTTGGCTCAATTTGACAAAAAAAATGTTGTTAATCCAACAATATTTGTACAACAAAGCGGTTTTAGTTCAAGGAATGCATTTTCTTCTCTCAGTGCACTTTTGAAAAAATATTTCTAATTTTAGTAATAATTACGATTTCATGTATTAATATTTTACAAATATTTTTCGACCATAACTTTGCCGGCAGTTCTATTCGACAGATAAATCTGACGGCAACTTTTTCAATGCCTTTTTATACTTGAAAGAAACAGCAATTCAATAGAAGAAATTACGCTGACATAGTTAAACTTATCCCATCGAATTATTCGACTCTAATTACCCGATTACTCTTCCGACGCGATCACACAGAAAGAAACTTTCAACAGCGCCAACAGTCGACATGATGGATCTGCCTGTCCTACTGCCCTCGACTCCCACGTGCTTCGAACTTGTTTCGTGTGCGTACGAAGAACATCCGAAACATCCGCGCGCATCGCGGCAATAGGACGGCCGGCGCTTAGTCAACTCGAACCTGGTTCGCGTAAATTAATTCGCGCGGCGAAGAGAAAATTGCCGGGAATGCGGTTTTTCTCTATATACTCTCCGTGACTCTATCTTCGCAACTGTGCTCTTGACGGCTTTATTTTTAACGGAGATAATTTTTTTCTCGCGATTTACCGCTAATCTCCCTAAAGCTCGCAGAATATTACAGGCAAATATGTTCGCCGATAATTGCCAGGATTATAAAAAACGGTTTAATCGGTTGCCGCATCGCTAATTAGCACTAATTAAAGATTAATTGTTTACCTTAAGCGGATCTGTTGCGATGTAGTTCTCTCTCCGCAATAGGATTCGTTTTTCACATTCCGCAAGATTCTCGAAGAGTTTCAAATGTCACTCTGGATTTTTTTCTTATTAGAAGACGTATTTCCCGCTTTACTTTACATACTCCGTTGCGTCTCGGCGAAAGGGAGCCGGATATTAACAGTTAGCAGATCGGTGAATGGTCGTAGCGTGTGTATACGCGATTACCGGTTTTTCTCTTAAAAATATTCGTCGAAATTAACCGCGTGTGTTATTCGGTGTTTATTATTATTAGTGTACCCGTGGTGACGTTCAAGTGCGTAATATTGATGATGAACACCTGTCGGGATCATCGGACGCGACGCTACCACGCTGCCGAGACCTACTGGAGATGATCAGCGCGTGTCGACTGTTAAATCAAAAGAAGCGGTGGTAGTGTGAAGGACCAGTTCGCGTCTGCCAATGCCAAGGCGACTGGACTGCGTGATTCACTCGCACTCCCGCGTCTAATCAATCTTCGGGTCGACGGAAATCGCTGTTGGACGGTGCTGGATATCGCTTTTCGGTAGCCGTAAAGAGCTGCGATCTATCTGTGCATCACGCTATTGGGTTTTGCTTTGATTTATGTTTTAGTATGCAGCTGTTGATGCATCAGCGTTCTTACTTCCGCGAGAAAGTATTAAATTCGTTCGAAGCTATAGTTCGAGAACCGTTCTCGATTTTGAAATTCTGGATCTAATGCACATGACAGTTCCAAAATAGTTCTGAAATTGGCGGTTAGAACAGATTTAACCCTACCTAAAATTTCAAATTCGCGCCATGTTTATAAGGTAAACTATCCAATAGCTGACACCTTAAGGCACCATTTTTATTTCATATGTTACTGGTATCTTTGGTTTTTTAGGTATGTTATCTAGAAATATATAGGTCTCAAGATTGCACATTTCTAAATCGAGGCATATAATAAACATCGCTGTACTTATACTTACATTTACTTTTTTTTATGCATAGAAAACAATTTTTATTTCATCCAGTAGCTGACATATCCAAACTTGTTCACATCCAAAAGCTGACATATATTATGTAACAATAATTGCCGTTAGTTTCGAAATAAATATAAATTCACTTCATAGGAGATTTTATTGTATTCAAAAATATAAAATATAAATGTTTCTATAATAATAATAATGTAATATTCATGCGCGTGTTGACAATATGTTATATTTAATTTACCTATAAAGCAAAATTTCTGGAACTGTATAAAGTCCGCGAGAATTCGCAGATAAAGGAGATCTTATTTTCTAAAGAATTTCGTATCTTTCGTACCATATGGTATCTACAAGATTTATAATTTAACCACTCATAGACATTGACGATGAATATTTATTCCTCAATTATTATTAATAACTTTTCCTGGAAAATATCTTCTCGTAGATTATTATAACAAAATCACAATTTCAATTTGCTCCTCTTTTTATGATCTGTGCACTACGGTTGGCAAACTGACTGATCTCTGAGGCGCCCATCTTCCCCTCGCCTTCTGATTCCAGATGAACGTTATTACGAATCTGAACTCGACTCAATTTACTGTTTAACTTTTTCTTTTTATTAAGTTTATTAAGTTTTCCAGTATTTTTGTATTTCTAGCCTCCCACACGTTTCTTTCCTTTCTTCTTTTTGTTTCGAGCCGCCTCTTATTTCTTTTATTCAAAAATACTCCTTTATTTTTTAGATGTTGCGACTGCGGACCTTTTTATCTTTCTGTTTACGTTTATATTATTGAATTATCAGGCCAAAAGAGCGACTTCTTAAATTTAGGTTTGGTACATATAGTAAGAACACGTAGGCAGCATTATGGTGCTTTTCTGAGTTTGTTGGCTTCATATACCAGTTCATCAATTTATTATTGGGAACATTCCATTTCGGGCAATTGTTGCTCTTGGATTTTCTTTACAGTTTTCATATATTTAGAAAATCGTGATTTCAAGGAAGTTTACCCTGAGCCTATTTAAGTGTTCTTTGTAACAGAGAAGCCTCGATCGCACTGTAGAATAAACACTCTGTTAATAGGTTTTTCTCCTCTGGTGCAAGGATTTGTTTGGACGCATAAAAATAAAAATCATATAAATTATCGATAACCCTATGCTGACAGTTATATACTAATATTGACACCTAGGGTCAGCTAATGGTCAGCATATGTAGAAAACACTTATGGTTCATTTTCCATTATCTTCCACTAATTCCATGAGTAAGTTATCATTAGCTTTCATTCAAAACCTATACCTGACATCCTATGTCAGTTATTAGAAATTAACATTATTACGAAGGCCAAATACCCGACATCCTTCGCATACACCTAACATCCTTGTATTTGCAATTGTACTTAATACTTGCGATTAATTATTTCTTTATTTTATTATCAATATATCCAACTCAAAACACTACACTTACCTTAAAGATGTGTAAACACACTAACGTCTTCTAATTTTGAGTCAAAGAAAGGCAACGTTAACGTCATCGTATGAACACGAGACTATTACAGAAATCTGCACCGGCGCAGTAAGGGGTAATATTTAAAGTAAAAATTAAATGCCTACATAAATGCATAGCTAACTATTATTGCCACAATTTCTAAAAAGATAGAACTATACATTTTCTTATTTTCCAGAAATAGTATGAACCATTGTCAGGAATGGGTAATGATGTCCAGCCCACTAGGTTCGTTTACCCCTTAGTCGTAAAATAACCAATGTAACAAAATAAACTGTTTACGATAGAAGCAGTATTTATCGCGAATTGCAGAATAGTTTGCTTTAGCCAATTTTTATAAGGAATGTCATTGCATATATTAACAATAAATTATAACTAAAGAAGATGTTCAACATGACGTCCTACCTTTCGACAGCAGGCTCAACATCTGCTTTCAAAAGGAAAGCGCGCACTCTTTTCAAAAAACAAAGGGGTTTTTCTCGTATTATCTGGCAACAGAGTTTTATTCGTTGACTGCAACTCTGGAAGAATCGTTTACACGGTGTTGCGTAACCTAACTTTTTCAAATACGCCCAGATACTTAAAGTCCAACGGTTTTAGATCGGCGGAGCTTGGAGGCAGCAATGGACCTGTTCGCTATTCCATCTCCAGAAAATTCATTGTTAGATGTTCCCTAACAGGCGCGCAGTAAGTGCGGTGGAGCTCTATCTTGCATAAACAGAGGTTCAGTCTTAGATTTATAGTAAATCTTCCAAAATTTCAGGTAAAAGTATTTTCCAAGAACTCGAGGTATGCAAGTACCTGTAAGCGTTGTGGCACAACAATCGGTCCTACAACCGTTTCCCTAAATGCATGCCTAACCAGATGTTTAGAGAAAAACGTTGCTGGTGCCTGGCTTCAACGGTAGCCATAAGGATTCCGTCCCACATATGTGATTGTTGTGGAAATTAAATATTCCATTTTTAGTAAAACCAGCTTCATCAGTGAAAAGGATGTTATCAGCGAATCTGGCCGTCAGCAGCGTACCACTCACGAAAGACCTTCTCGACTTGATAATCCGGAGCAGTAAGGCTTGTAACCCGTTGGATATGGTAGGAGTATAGGAGTTGCTCATAAGAGTTTCCACCGATTGCTGTTTACAACCCACTGTGAGTCGAAATTCTTCTAACACTAGTTTCGGGATTTTCAATCAAATAATTTCAAAATTCGATCTTCTATCTGTGGAGTACATGCTATTCTCTGCGTCCAAGTATCAGAAGACCCTTTCTTCTCAAACATCAGTTTCTCTTAGTCCGTTGAAACAAACCGTCTGAACATCACATGCGAAGGCAGTTTGGCGATCAGGAACTTTCAGCATAGAAGCGACGTGTGAATTCCATTAGCACATCGTACATGAACACCATATCGCTCATTCCAGCATAGAATCGCAACCCATTGTAATTGCTACAAATTGCACAAAAACGTCAAATTAACTGTCATAAAACAATAGCTAATAAACACCTGTTTACCTGGATATGTTATATTCCATGTACTACTAGAACACTCCTGGTTATCTCGTAAACGGTTGATTTGACATATTTTATTATGACTTTTAACCTTATTTTCGATCGTACTCCATGCCTTAAATTCTTTTAACGATGTTTCAAAACACCCTGTATAACATAACCTGTACATCTAAGTTAAATGTTGAATTGAGTGATTTCGTCCTACTATTTTCCTTGTTATTTGTCTGTGTTTGATCTACATATTCGTAGAATTCCTTGTTATTGGTATCATACATTTTTACATTTATTTGTTATCAAATGGAAAATTAGAGGAATGAAAATGTCAGGAGGTGAATTTAAAGAAAAATTAGATGAAATAAATTAATTCTGTTGTAGAAAAATTGTCAAATTCAACAAAGAACTGTTAGAATATATGAGCTAAGAGAAATGATTGTATCCACCACAGCTGTTGTTACTCCCTGATGAAGGAATACAGCCATCAAAAGTTACTGTTAACTTCCCACTGT